>WBNM01016784.1:9754-33995 GCA_013399055.1 Ramphastos sulfuratus | reverse complement strand
AACAAAAAACAAACCAAAACCACAGTGCAGACCGTGATCACAGAGCAAAGTAGGTTACAAATTAGTGTGACACCATCAAGGTGACACTGTAGACAACCTCTGACACCTGACACAAAGCTGAATGCCTTGTGCCAAAAAGACCTTGAGCCTTGTCTTTGATTCTTATTGATCAAATACATAGATTAAATACAGTATCAGATGGCAAGGCAAAAGCCTGGGATTCTGCATGAAGTGAAGACCCTCAGACATGAAAGAGCAGACACACAACAGAGAGAGAGATAGAATAATTGTATTGTGAATAAACAAATGTAGGCTAAGGCAAGCAATTTTATCTGGCAGGTGGGCAGGGATTTTTGTACTTACTGCACTTCTTACAGGACATGAGATCTAAATGTCAATAATACTGGGAATAAGGGGCAACGTTTTTAACGGCATTTTTGCCTTCCCCAAACATTCCTGAGCATGTGCATCCTGTGCCCAGCTGCTTCAAAATGGTGCGCGCACTTGTGTGCGTGTGTATGTGTCCATTAATTCAGAATTACTCCAATTACAAGCTTTTGATGCTCCAAACCCCTCTTTCTAACCCAAAAGAGATGGAGAGCCCTCGGCCTGTCCAATCAGATCATTTTCCCTCCTGCCTGCAGCAGATGTAAGCAATTTACTTTTTTATTTCTACATATTCAGTACGAGCGGAGCTGTTGGTGACTTCTCACCCCGGAGCCTGCAGGATTCTAACCCTATCAAATTAAAGCATTTTGCTCACTTATTCCCAAGCGCTCGGCTGGTGCTTAGCAGGCCTCCCGCTGCATAGCAATGGCGGGCGTTCGTGTCCGCTCATACCCCGAGCCTAATCAGAGATTATTAAGGAAAATATACAGTGCTTTAATTTGATGAGACTGGTTATAGGTACTGCAGTTAAAGGTCACACTCTTGCGTGTATCTCCCTCAGTCACTGTAATATTTTCCTCTCGCTTGACAATCCTCAGCTCCAAACAATAGGCCAAGGAGACACGTTTATTTTTGTCACGCTGTGATGAGCTCAATAGGGACAAAAATGAATTATTTAAAGTTCGCATAAACAAACAACCCCAGGCCAGGTTCCCCTTAGCCTGCTCACCCCCTCTGCATTTTGGCGCACGTGCGTGCACGCGCACGCTTTCTCTCTCTCCTGCTTTTAAAGAACCTGTGACATAAACCTGCCTCAGCTGGAAAGCAAAGCTGCTTAGATGTCAAGTCCAAGTATGAAGGGCCGTGGCCACTGCCTGCTGCTCAGTGAGACCCTACCCACTCCAGCCCCGCAGAAGGACTTGGTGTCAGGTGCCTGGAAAGGACCTTTCGGCTTCTTTGGCTCTGAAAGCTTTCCCCATCCAGCAGGAGGTAAGGGAGGCCGGATGCAGCTGGCTCTGAGCCTTCCTGCTGCCTCAGTGGGAACGGGTTCAGCTCAGTCCTGTGCAATTTAAAGGTTGAGAGAGTGAGGGAAGTGTATCAACTCCAACCTGCCCACCTATGCCATGGTAATCAGCTCATGGCCTTGTCTGAATTCACACTGCTTCTAGCAGAGGCTCTGCGGGTGCAGAAAGAGGGGGAGGGAGGGAATACGACAATTTTCTTCTTCTGTCAGCCTTAACTCTGCTGCCATTCGTTAAAATAGTGAGATGGTTTAGTCTCTTAGAAGAGCTGCATGGCAGGGAGGGAAAGAGCGAGTTCGTGAGCGATGGGTGGGTTAATTCTAATCTCCTTTGGAGCCTAATGGTTTGAGCATATGTGTCCATGCAGCAGACCAACAGCAGGCTTATTTACCTCCAACATTTACATGAGAATTGCTTTATGCAGCTGTATGTAAAAATTCAAACCACACAGTGTCACTGTATCACACAGGTCAATCCAAAGCCCAGTGGCATTATAGCAAGAGACAAAAGCCTCACCACTTCACCAGGGTTTCCTTTAGGACTGAAAGTTGCTCTATTAAAAATGAAAACCAACCACAATACAAATGAAAGCCTATTTCCACTGGCGCCCCCCTTCCAGGTTCCCTCCACATTCCTCAAAAGCTGCCAAAATTATGAGGACCTGGAGCCTGATCCTGCTTTTGCCCCTCTCAGCAGGCTGCAGGGAGGGTTGCAAAGGACGTCAGGATTGGGCCAGCTTCATTTTGTGTCTGTGAATAATCCCGTTAGCTGATCCCCAGGCGTAGACTTTATATACACATTACTGATGGGCAAAGGCAGAAGAGTTCACAGAGGTGCGGTTTCAGTATTTATCCCAAACAGAGGCAGACAGGCCCAGGCTGCTTGGGATGCTACAGGCATCCTGGTCCGTCTGGTAAATTGCTTGTGATTGCCTGGCTGTTCGTTTGTTTTTCTCTCCCTGGTTTGAAGGACCTGTGAGATCTTCAGAAAAGCCACAGCTATACATGCAGTGGAAATACAGGCTGCACACATTTCTTCAGAGAAATGGGGAATCCTGCACTGCAGGAGAAACCAGGATCTTTCAAAATCACCTCAGCTGTATGGTGCTATGCTGATAGTATCCCACCTTTCGCCATACAAGAAAGCCACTCTGCTTCAGGACTCCTAATTCTAACTGTTTCTAAAGTAACCCAATAAAGTTTGGCTGGTGAATTTGACTGATGTTTCTAGCATGGTCAGAGACAGCATTAGCAGTCTCTGCAGTGGAACTCCCTCAGAAAAGGCAAAAGCATATCAAGGGCCAAAAAGTTACCTGCACTTTTTTTTTTTTTTTTTAAACTTCATAAAAACTTTTTCTGTGGAGGCTTGGGACAGTTCTTATTTTAGTCTGAACCAATTATTCAGCCTTAATACCAGGACCCTGGTATGCTTCTGTCTTTGATCAGAAAGAACTTGCCTGAAGGCCAGCTCAAGAGAGGTTCAAAGTCAAATGCTTTGATTTAAACCACTCTGCTCCCATCCATGAAAGAAGATGAGAAGAAACTCTCTGGTATAAGACACAGATAAGTGCAATGCAGCATGTCACATACAGTATTACAATGCACGGCATACGAAAAGAGATGTTTCGGGGAGCAGAGGGCTTAAAACACAAATCACCCTAACAATCTGGTGTTCTTGGCAGTGGTGAAATTTCCTAGGGATTACAGCAAAATTCTCAAGCCTCTGAGAAACTCCATATATGCAATTAATAGAGATCTTCAGCATGGCCACAGCCCCAGACTCAGATGCTTGCAGTCTGAGCACCCCTGGAACAACATTTGTAAAGGTCTGCTAGCAACGTATGGAGGATGTGATGCTGCTGGACCATTCCAGTTCTCTTAGCCATTCCTTCCTTGAAACACTTCCCTACATTGCTCTGAACAGCCATGTAACTATGTGGCTGTAAAGATCTTTCCAGAGTTTATAAAACTTGGAGTGTATTAGAGACTCCTGTATTTTAGTGCATGTTAGGATGGTACCTACTGCCTGCCATGGAAAGGGACAGGACTCAGGCCCAAAAATTACCCTGGATTCTGCACAAAGAAAGGAAGCATTCATCTGATGGCAATTGGAGTTTCTTCTCCTTTCTTTCTTTCTACAAGTACCCTAATGAATATTTCAGCCTCTGAACCCCTATATGCATAAAAAGAAAAAAAAAACCCAACTCCTTGGGCTTCACACAGGAAATGAAATGCAGCACACACAATATCAGAATACAGCCTTCCACTGGCTGCGCCACTGTGTTATTGCTCGGGCTGTAATCGCTCTGGGGGAGCCATCATTTCCCCACCATGAACAGCAACCACAACAGGCAGGCTGCACTGGCTGGGAGATGATTTTCCCCCCCTTGCCATTCAGAACTTCACTTTGTTGACAAGAACTAAGGGAATAAAAAGGCAAAGGGCTTTTTCAGTTATCTTTTTCCGCTTTGGGTGAATGAAAGTAACTTTCCTTCAACTATCAGTGCTGTGGTGGATACGTTTAGTCACTGCATCCTGCTGGGTCTTTTCACTGGGGAAGGTTTTGATGGCAGAGCCCTTCTTTTTTCCACTGACTGGTACCTTAGGCATTTTCCTGTCTTCTTCTTTTCATTAATTTGCCCCTATCTATCCCTTCTGGTGTCCTGGTAATTCAAACAAGAGAAGCCCAGAATTCCTTGCAGCAGAATGCAACTCTATTAAAGCAAACTAGATCTGATTTTTGCCCAGGAATGAGACCTGGGGCCTCTTTGGAAGAAAGCTCTCCGAACACCCCTCCCCACAACTGTACCAGTGGCTGCAGTAAGACTGCCCTTGAGTGCAAGATTTACTGGCCAAGGCCTCCTTTCAAGATGTATACCTTGGTAAGGAATTAGAAAACAACCATAGTAACATGTTTCGGGGCTGCTGTGTCACCACACCTTGTGGTATTACACTGCTGTACATGATGCTTACTGCACACCAAGGACATAAGCTAAGGATGCAAGTTAAGGGTTTCTGATATTGAAAGGGGCAACTCAGGCCACAAAAAGGGAAAAGTATGGGGGCAAGGCTTTAAAACTCTTCTCCTCATGTCCCCATCCACAGCCCTCTGCACCAATAATCAGCATAAGGGAATCTTTATATAGAGATGAAATTTCTCTCATCCTGACTATCAAGATATATTTGTTCTTTTCAAGCTCCTGAAGGATCTGTTCCACATGTATAATCCCATAAACAAAAGAAAATAAACCCCAAGATGCTAAAAAGCATGCTGGGGCCGAGGAGACACAGTACAAGAGAGCAAACCATCCAAACAATAAAACAGTGTGAAGGATAACAAAAGCAAGAAAGAGACAGCACAAGAGAAAGAGAATAATTAAAAAACAGCATATGCTGTATGGAGCAGGAGAGTCCAGCTTATAAAAAGCAAACACTGGGCTCTCTTCTTTGCTTGCACAGCAATCCTGGTAGCTTTGACATGAGAATGATTTTAAATTAATTTCCAAGGTGCACCTCAGATGCTAGGGTACAACAACAACAGGGAAGACCACAGCTTGCTGCCATGAGCCAAATTCATCTTCTAAATGGTGAAATAAAACTCTACTACAACCTACCCAGTTAAACTATCCAACCAGGCCTGCAAGGTACTCATTTTCTGCTTATCAAATTCAAGTTCTATCAATGCTGCTTGCTGTGCTGCTTCATTTAAACCACAGCTTGGTGAAGTTCATGTACCTCTTCCACACATACTAGAAAAGTTGTTGAAAAACAGAGGGAAATTTGACACAACTCTAAATCTATCTAGGTGAAAGGCACTGTTAGAAACCAGGGTAGAAGGAAGAATAACTACTTCCTGATTCAAAAGTTCCTGTCATGTTCTCTCCCAAGGAAAGATCTCTTCTTCTTTGGTGTACTGCCAGTCTCCACTACTAGAAATGAGTAAATGCCATTTCAGTGCTATTCCCTATAGTCAGAGGGTACCTTTCATAGCCACTGCTTTTGAAAAAAAAGTTTTTTTGACTCTCATGGTAAGACCTTCCCCCAGACAGAGACAAAATGACCTCGACAGGACATGAGAGTCCTTAAAACCTTTCCAAGCAGCCATGAGGCAGAAAGTGAAGAAAAAGAAGAGTCAGAGAACTTGATGGGTTCATTAAGTCTCGTGGTGAGCCTTATGGAGCTCTGATCATTTGTGTTTCCTGCTGAAGAGCTTAATGCAGAGTGTGTGTGTGTGTGTACAGCTGGCATGTTTTCTTCTACACTGACTGGATTGTTGATTGGGCCACAAAACTTTGGAATTCAAGTAGGGATTCACAGTTCATAAGAGTGCTGTGAAAGAGAGATGAGAACTTCAGAAAAATGTGTTGGACTTCAGAAAGGAAATTAACTAATAAGAACACAATTGGAGTGACTGGAAAGAACAAGGGAAGAACAAATTAAAGTCGCTAGGGGGAAAGTATAGGTTGAGAATGCAGAAAGTTTCACAAGCTTTGTTGTTTCATTTTTTTTTTTCTCTTAAGAGGAGCAATGCCAAATCTTTAGAAACAAAGACGTGGTCATTTAGAAATATACCTACATCTAAAGAGGAAACAGAATTAAATTGTCAGTGTATTTTGGCCAGGAGACAAGATGAACTGTAGCTGAGAATGAGCACTCGAAGTTACAGTTCCAGTAGCAACTGTCAGTAGCTAATAGAGTAGCAAAGTGGTACACTATAACATGGGTAAGGAATGGCACTACCCATGCATGTTGTACCTACATCTTGTGCCTTGTAGAATCATTTACTTCTTTGTAGAGTAGAAAAAGGGCATTTAGGGAAGATCTGTCTGTCAGTGCTTAATAGCTTGCCAGATTTTAGACCAAATTTGAAGAAAGACTCAAAAAGAATAAATGGTAAAACAACTTCCTGAAGCTAGACTGTGCCAGGCTATCCTGAGAGGTTTTTTTGATAAAAATTGTTTTTAAAATCAAAATTTAAAAGATGCATCCAGCCTTTGCATTAAGTATTTCAGCAGGTCCACTTGGGAACTACTTAGTTCACTGAGGGAAAGTAGAGAATGAGTCAGAACTCCAAGGTCTGGGTTGGTGACAGAAGAAGAGAAGATCAGAAGGCTGGAGCAGCTCTCCTATGAGGACAGGCTGAGAGAGTTGGGGCTCTGCAGCCTGGAGAAGAGAAGGCTTCCAGGACACCTTAGAGTAGCCTTCCAGTACCTGAAGGGGGCTACAGGAAGGCTGGGGAGGGACTATTGACAAGGTCTTGCAATGACAGGACAAGGGGCAATGGGTTTGAACTGGCTGAGGGGAGATTGAAACTGGATGTTAGGAGGAAGTTCTTTACAGTGAGGGTGGTGAGACACTGGCACAGGTTGCCCAGGGAGGTTGTGGCTGCTCCCTCCCTGGAGGTGTTCAAGGTCAGGTTGGATGAGGCCTTGAGTCACCTGTCCTAGTGGGAGGTGTCCCTGCCTATGGCAGGGGGTTGGAACTAGATGATCCTTGAGGTCTCCTTCCAACCTTACCATTCTATGATTCTATGTTATATCCTGCAGGGCAAAATATGGGGCTGGAGGGAAAATATCAGGGGAGTTCCTCAAAGATCACTCTTTGGACTGATGTCACTTAATGATTCATTAATAAACTTGGCACAAAAAGTAAGAGTGTTGAAATGAAAGTTGCAGATTGTACAAAGTTGAGAGGCACCATCAACACAAACGAAAATCGCAATATCATACAGGAAGAATTGGATGACCTTGAGGACAGAAGTAATAGAAATGGGATGAAATTGAACAGTACAAAATGCAAGGTCATGCACTAAAGGACTAATAATGAGAATTTCTGCTAGAAGCTGTTGGGAATGACAAAGGAAGAGAAAGACCTGGGTTTGCTATTTGATTACAGGATAAATATGTGCCATAATGTAATGCAACTGAAAAGGCAGATGCAATCCTAGGATTCATCACCTGTAATGGTGTTAATAACAAGAGGAAAATATTAATGATACTACACAAAGTACTGGTGAGACATTATCTGAAATACAGCATAAATTCTAGTTACCCATGCTCAAGAAGGATGCATGCAAATTGGAGCAGAGAGTGCAAAAGGGACTATTACAATGATCAAGGAACTGGAGAATTTCTGAGAGGAGAGTAAAAGAGTCTACTCATTTGGTCTACCTAAATGAGAGCTTAAAGGGACACAGGACTGAGGAATTGTACCAGTTATATAATGATATATATGGGACAGACCCAGGAAGAAATAGCCATAAAGTAGTTTTGATTTCATGTAATTTGAGAATTACAAGATGTTTCTAACCACTGGAATAAAGATTNCCCCAGACCCCCAGGTCCTTTTCCTCATGGCTGCTCTCAACCATTCACCACCCAGCCTGTATTTGTGCTTGGGATTGTGCCTACCCAGGTGCAGGACCTTCCAGAGATTAGTGGAGATAGATGGAGATAATTAAAAAATACAATCTGATCAGATTATGAATTGGAGAATCACAGAATGGTTTGAGTTGGAATTGACCTTAAAGATCATCTTGTTCCAACCTCCATACCATGGGCAGAGACACCTCCTACAAAACCAGGTTGCTGAAGGCCCCATCCAACATGGCTTTGTTGTAACTGAATGCTACAACATGGCATAAAATGGTGGCAGCAGAGTGGATTTGATACTCCAGATACATGTTCTTAGATTTACAAGTAGCCTTTTCTGTTATTCCATTAAGACCCAGGAAGATACGAAGAGACATCACTCTGCCATTCAAAAGGATGATACCAGGAAACAGGAGGACTTTACAACACGAGAAGAAACTTTTGAAGGTAATAATTAGTATCTTGAAAAGATAATGGGAAGCTTAGTTCATGTATGTGACATCTTGAGTTCATTTTAGGGAAAGATACTAATTTTTTAGCTGATAACTGTGGATTTAAAAAAAAATAAATATTTTTTTTCCCTCTCTAAAATGAGCCTGCTTGCCCAGCAGTAACATATGCTCTTTGGTTTTCTCTGGAAATATGTCCTGACATCAATAAGTTATTAGAAGTCTTATATTTGGTTGTCTATGACAGCAATTGGTACCTATGTAGCCCATGGAAATAGTTCTGGTTTTTACAGACTTATTTTCACAAGAAAGAGATAGATCAAATTGTAAAACAATCTAGCACCTGTGAGGGCTCAAATCTGTGTGCTCTGCACACTGAAACAAACAAAAAAGTTGGTGACAAACACTCTCATCTCCCTGACCTGAGTTTTTTTCCAACTGAATATTTGCCAGCTAAAAAAAAAAAAAAAAAAAAAAGAGAGAAACCAAGAAAAAACCAAAGCTACTGGAAGACATTGCTGGAGAAGACAAACAAGAAGGCCTCCATCTGCAGATCCCACCCAGAAAATAATTTTTGTAACCAGAAGAGCAACTGAGGAGAAAGCAGGTATATTTGCTGTCTGGGAGGATGGGTATTGACCTGATGGCTTTTGATATCATCTCCAACAACAGCACAAGATCATCTCAGCTTCATAAAACACAAGCTTCAAAAACCTTTTCCACTGAGCATTACANTCCAACCCTGACTGATTCTATGGTAAGTCACGACAAATGAAATACTTCAGTAACTGCAACTGTTGTGCTTAAGCAGAGTACTAATGACATTTTCAGTGCTGGGGAGGGCATGTTACTTGCTTCCTAATCCTAGATGAAATTTTTCAGGAAATTAGTCTCTTGACTGAAAACCCTAGCTTCAAACTGACCACTGTTATCTGTAAATTCAAATAAATAGGCACAAAAAAGTGCAAAAGTATTCAGAGAGGGCTAGACACACACTTTCAACATTTTTAACCATATACTTTGCTGTTTCTCTGCAGACAACATTTTCAGTCCAAATATTGTGGAAGCACATTAAAAAAATAACATGAAAACAACCTAAGCCTTTTTAATACAGGTCAAGCAAAATATTTTTGATAACCCAATGCACTTTTGCAAGGAGGATTGATTCTTGTTGGAAACATATTTTAATTTTTTTCCCCCTAAATGTCAGAAATCTCAGCTAAATCCTATTTTATAATTTTTTTCTTTAATCTTAGTTACTGGATGAGAAAAATCAGCTATTCAGCTGCTCTAATGGCAACAGTTGGAGGGACAGAAGGGGAGATTTTACACTGCTGGAGTTTAGACACCTAAACTGGCCAGTGTTGCTTGTGCTTAGCAAATAATAATGATGAAATGAATCTTCTGTTGTCTAATGTCTGGGGCCAGAGGAAGGTATCTGGGATAGGAATGCTACCAGAGCTTCCCAATGAAACTAGTGGGGAGAGCAAAGCTAACCACAATTTGAGCAGGTAGATACAAATAGGTGCATAAGTATATAAATAGGTACTAGGGATATATAAATGTAGTCAAATGACCTGAATATAGAACATATTCCTACTTTGAAATGGTGTTCTATATTATGAATGCTCTTGATGATTTGAAACCTCAGCTAAATATTACACTAAGAAATGTTCTCTAATTACAAACATGACAGGCAGCTACAGTTGTTTCTTTCTGCATGGACTTGATAGCAATATCTCACTGTAAATTCTTGATTCACTTTCTAAGGTAACTGGAATGGCTACCAGTGTGTAAATAAGGAAATGTGGGGGTATGCTGTTGAGTGCTGCTGACTGTTTACTGCTACACAAGAACAATCTCATGCAGTGGGATTCAATTTGCCCATTTACATGGATGTGTCTTGGCTGGGAAGTGTCACTGTTCTGCCTTGCCAAGCACTGCAGCTCCTGCTATGGAAACACAATGAAACCAAACAATTAGTTAGAAATATTGCTCTTAAAGAAAACTGATTTGCTTGTCTGTCTTCTAAGAAAAACTCAGTTACCGTATACTATCAACCTTGGCTTGACTGGCAGTGATTTTCCTGGTCTAGTCTGCTGGGAACCTTAAATGAACATGAGCAATTATAAACCCAAAGTCTTCAGCAATTTGTAGGCATTATCTCAGGATAATTGCCCTGAAACGTTCACATTGCAAAGCAAAGGTAGATAATTTAAAAATCCATCTTTCTCTGCCTGCACTATGAGTTGGGCGTAACGCTCTCCCCTCCTCTGGGCCTTGCAGTAGTATAATAAAGCTCAGAATTGGCCCTTTGAAAATGTCTATTGCCATCATTTAAAAAGCAAAGAGGCCAAACCTGAGTTTAACCTTTTCTGGCTTTATTATTTTTATAAAATGAAACTCAAGTCGTATTTTCTGGCACAAACAGAGAAAAAGTGGAATATTAAAAGTCAAGGGAACAAACCTGCCCCGAGGAGCTCTGCAGAATAACAGCCATTGCAAGAAAGCTTTCCTGCTCCCTGGGTAAGATGACTACCTCTCAGAAAGAAACAGTGGGTCTTGGCCTTCTCATGGCTGTCCATGCACTGACTGAGCTTAATATTTTCTGGGAGTTTTACTTACAAGCTTCCAAAAGTGCTCACAAGTGCTCAGCTCCCTCTTACAACTGGGAAAAACCTCCTGAGAAGTGCTGAACATTTCTCTCTTCTCATGACTCGCACAACTGCCTCATTTGTAGGTGGTTTCCTCAGTTCCTTGCCCTCATCCTACCGAGCAGGCAACTGAAATGCATTCATTGCCTTACTGATGTATAACAGCTCTTCTCTCCACTGCAAGGAAAGAAGACTGCTTCCAGCCTACAAGCAAAGCACAGTGATCTCTGAGCCTCGGCAAAGAACTAGCAGGAAGAAGAATGTTTGGAGTGAGGAGGAACAGAAAGGGAATAAGAGGCCTCCAGAGCAGAAACATTTGTTGCGGTAGTTATCTAGTACCTGTGCTTCAATTTATCAACACTAAAGAAGTCCAACTCACCATTTCCCTGGGAAGTGTTAAAAATAAATCAGCAAAAATTAAAGCTGCATCAGCTCAAACAAAAGATTTGGTATCAGAAAGACCACATAAGTAGATAATTTGATTGTTTGCTAACTAATGTAACTGGTTTGTTGGAACTCTTCAAAGGATGCATTAGGTATTCACTCAGTACCCTTTAGTTTGGAGTCCTCACTTTCCTATAGAGAGTAGGAGAAAATTCAAGAACCAAACATTGTTATCAAGGAAATAACCTTGCAATACCCTGAGTTCCTTCCAATTTTGTTAATTCTTGACAGTCTTGGGAGAAAACCTGAATTTGAAAGACTGTTCCAGCTCATTCCACCACTTGTGACTCATGTGTGAACACCACAAGACTGGGACTTGAGAACTTTCTGCCTTTCACATCCATCTCCCTTTTCTCTTCTCTCCCTCACTCCATCCTTTTCCACACTCAGTGTAAGCTATAAAAATTGCAAAATACCAATGCTGACACACTTCATCGAACCATTTGGCAGTCAATAACACTCACCCCCACTGACAATCACATTTATTATTTGAGTTTCCTTTTGAAATGGGACTTGCTTCATTCTATGCAGTACTGGAAGACTCAGAGCATGATAGGAGTGCAGGATATTCCCAGATGTGCCAAAGGGGAGCAGACACATGTTCTCCCTCATTCCAGCAGTGTCCATTGCTGCAGCTGCCCAAGTGCACTTGTTTTTACAGGCTCTGGAGAGTTGGCTCTTTTATTTTTAAAAAAAAAAAGAAAAAAACAAATAAATTGAGACACAGAGTGAACAGGGGAGAGGAGAAAAAGGGAGTTACCAGCAAGAGGGCTAGCTGAGTGAGGTTGGTGACCTGATTTCAAGCATACTGGGGGTACTCTGTGACCCCTGTAATTTTACTGCCTCCTGAGTTATCGCTTGTGATTTTCACTGGAGTGAAATGATACATCAGGGAACAGTAAGGATTCCAGCAGTCTACAGACAGGCAGAATACAAAAGTACCTACCAAAACAGCTGTTGTACCTCTGGCAAATATATATTTTCAGTCCTTTTGAACGGAGGCTCCAACTGCCTATCCAGATGCCCTTAGGCTTCATTAATTGAAAACACTAGAGAAGGGAATTTCCCCCCTCCCCCCCCCCCCTTTTTTTTTTTATTTTTTGTTTTACAATTGTGGGCCAGACTCACAGCACAGAAGCTCCACAGGCTTCTGTGACATAACTCTCAAGGACCTTAATCTGGATTGAAGCATCCCCTTCAAGCTGTGGAGCTGAACTTGTTCCCCATGAAGATCTGTTTTCCTTAATGACCATACCAAAAAACCCAACCAAACAAAAAAAGCTTTGTTTCTCCACTGTTGCTCTGCTCAGTGGAGTCCCACTAAATAGCAAGGACTTATAATCCCAGGTATCTTAACAGCACCACAGTGCTCTACTAGAGAATGAACTGCTTGAAAAAAAATAGTTTCAAAATAAATATTCATCCAGAAGAAGCTGGTGTCAAGGAGAAGAGATCTTCCCTAGAAAAGAATGAAAATGGGAGAGATACACTCTCTTTTGGGTGGAATTTCAACTTGCAAGGCATTTTCTGCTGTGTTTGACCCAGTCTTTAAGATCATCATGGCTCTCTTAAAAATGTAAAGCAAATATGAGACTTAAGATATATGCCACATCCTGCTTTCAAGTTAAAAAATGGTACCTTTGTGAAAAACTAGTGAAGTCCTGTTTCATTTCTTGTTGGAAAGGGGAAAATAAGTCTTTATTTCAAATCGGTTGAAAAGAGCAAAAGGTAAAGTGACAGAACAGAGAAGGTTATACACAGTTCCCTTTACACAGAGATAAATGCATTGAAAAAACTTTAACCAAGACACTTCTGGCAAGATTTCTTCCTTGAATTGAAAAAATGCATTTTCTATTTAAAAAGTTTAGGCAAGGAAGTTTTGACTGGGTGCAGTATTCACACACCTGTTAAAAATTGCTGTAAGCTGAACATGTAGATCCAAATCCCTCTGGAAAAGTCCTATAAAATTATTATCAAATAAATAGAATTGCATAATAATGACAGGAAACCACCTGTGAAATTGACTGGAGAATTAGTTTCCTGAGAGCAAATGCAGACGGCAAGGCAAAAAGTGCTGTAGAAGTTTGTCCCCTCCAAAATGTGAATATTTTTAATCATTCAGTGAAAGACTTTTTTCCTCTTTTTTCTAGTAGATTAACGTGTGAAGAGTCTCTGCACCAAAAGTGTGTGCTGAATTCCTTATAACTTCTAAAGAAGAAATCTAAACCAGATCATAACAATGATGGATTGCTTTCTTAAGCAAGTGCATGTAACAAACGATATTATTTGAACACTGAGGCTGCTGGTGTGCTTGCTAAGGAACACTGTTGCATGGCAGTTTGTAATGTGGGTACCTGTTTCACTGTTTCCCCCTCCCATTTCATTTGGTTCCAAAGAGCAGTTACCCACCACACGACAGCATGCACGCTGCAAGTGACGTAGGCCAGGTTGGAACTGATCTACGCTCACCTAAAGTAGTTAAGCAACTCTGATGGCCTAATGCTGTTACCAGGGAGTTGTTTCAGGGTCTGAAGTGGAGATAGAACAGATTGCTTCATGTCCCAAATGAGCAGATGATCAGGTGCTACTTTGCAGAGCACAGGCAATGGGAACTATGCAGCTTTGTTGCACCAGTCGGTCCTTCAGATCACAACTAAACCCAAAGTTTCTAATACAGATTTGTGTGAACTTTCCCTCCCTCCCGTTCCCTCCGATGGCCTCGCAAAACCTTTTGGCCATTTCAAGTTAGAGCCTTAGGGTTTAATTATTAGTATGACAAGCAGAGCTTTCACAGAGGTGAAGGGGGAGTGCAGAGGTGAAGGGGCTGGAGACATCCTGCCTCAATAGGGCACAGGCAGCAGGAAGGCTTCCCTGTGTTTCCCAGCTTAGCTGGCTACGCTTTCACACAACAGCTGCCCGGGGGCCCAGGTGGCCCACGGTCCGGATCATACGCTCAAACTCTCAGCTCTCTCCGGAGGGTGCCAAGCTGCTTTTGGGCCAAGGTCCCACTGTGCTCTGGATACAGGAGTGCTCACACTGCATGCAAGAACACTGGGGAGCAACAGGCAGCTTTTTCTGTGCGAACATCGGCATGCGGACGCGCACACGTGTTCCCTAGGGCAGAAACTTCTCCAAGTTCTTTTGACCTCTTAGCCCACCTTTCGGTTTTGATCCTTTTAAAGTCCAAGACTTATGCTTCAGATTTTGGCACGAGATGAAAAACAAAATAATCACCATCACTGGCAGGCAGCTCTCCCCTGTGTCCCCTACCCCCACATCATTTACATGCTACTCGCCCTTGTAATATTACTGTATGTATCAGACAAACCCCTACTATTTCATTGCCTTAAAGAGGAAAATGTTTTCAACTCCCCTATCTGTTCTTGCCTTGATTTAATTTTGCAAGGCAAGAGCTGGAACAATTATCTGATTCTTCATGTACAGCAGGCTTTCAGTGGTCATTTCTGAAGTTTTACTGGTTCGTAACCTCTGTAATCAGAAGACCCAGTTAAAAAAAAAGAAACTAAGTGAACAGGCAGGAATCTGTTCATATTATCCTTTCCTAGCTGTCCAGGCTTTCATCCTCTTTTCTCCCACACATGCCCTTATTGCTCTGCTACTCACCCACCAATGAGGGTCTGTCAATGGCAGTGAGAGGTCAACATCAAAGCGCTTTTACAGCTAGCAGCTTGCAGCTAATGCTGGCATTATGGAGAGAAATAGAGAGAGAGAGAGAGAAGCATAGGGATTGAATGAATGGCCCTCTCATATAGAAAGAGACTGAAGAATAGAACAAAACCTCCTATTCTCCCGCTCTTTATAATACTCCTGGGCCGAGTGTGCGTATGTGGTACACAGCTGAGTTTGAACTGCATTAGCACTCTTTCAGTTTACAAACAAGAGGCCTAATTTAGAAGAAAAATCTCCTATCTGATTATTTCTTTGTGCTCACCCATGTGGTAAAAAATGTCTGTACAGAGAAGGGAGGGGAGCTACAGAGGTGGCTTATTAACTTCTTTGGCTGTATCATGATTATGAAGGCCAACTGAGAAATCATTATTCATCCATAGTTTTCAGACTCAAGGAAAAGAATTCTCTTAAAAAAAAAAAATAATAATGTGGGTTACTATTTTTCTGAAGAAGGAAGCAGGAAGACTGTGGGTCAGTCCCACACCAACTGTATGACTGAAGCTAGTCTTATCCCCTGCCCACACAGAAACCCAGGGATTATTTTTGTCCCATGCAATTGACATTGAGATTGCACATCTTCCTATAAAGACATTATGGCTTTGGTATAGCGAGTTTCACAATTCAATGAAATTACCACCTCATGCTAGGTAGATAATTGTAATCATCTCTCCTGGCTCACCAATCTATAATCCTGTAACGAGGGAGAAGGGGATTCAAAGCTTGTGTGACTGCAGATTTGTTACCCAGAGACTCCAGCAGCAGGCTTAGAGATGAATTTTGTTTCCAGGGTTGATAACAAGTAATACTGGGGTTTTCACCCTTCTTTGGAGTCTGGGACTTGCCACCCTTCCAACGTCGCCTGGCTACATAATTTAGCAAATTTCCTGCTCATATTTTGGCAGCATCTTTGATCTCTTCTGCACTTTTCTCATGGCAAACTGAAGTTACAGCATTTATCTTTTACTACATGCCTTACTCTTGTAATAAGAAACCTCAAGAAAAAAAAGTGCAAAAGAAGTTGCACTTACTTCATGTCTCTGCAGACTACACTACTCCTAGAAAGCTGAGTGAGATCTGCTTAACATGGTCAAGTGTAGACCTACAGGGCCTTTGGGGGACAGAAAGGCAGCTTTAAACAGATACTGAGAAGGTCACTTGGATTCTCCCTTCCACTACTGCCTGAGGTTGTTGCAACTGTCACTGAGGCAGGCAGCTGGATGTATCATCAACGTATATCAACACGATATTAACACATCCAGACCCAAATTCTCTCCAAATCAGAGGTTTCTGAAGAAGTGGTTCATATCCATGCCTTAGCAAACTATTTTTGGATCCATAACTGGGACTTATCTCTATGCATACAGTAGATATATATATATATAAATTCATCATCTCAGCTGAAACAGTCTACTCTGCATAGATCTGCATGGCAGTAGCTATGGGGATACAAGAGATAAATCTTAGTGACTTTGAAAGTTTCACAAATGTGTTTCCTCCTTGAATTTAGAATGCAGAGATCACAGAACAGCTGGAAAACTTCACAAGTGACAGAGGAAAAACACCCTTCATTTTGAAGGCTAACTTGAAGAAAGTATCAGTCATGTTGGAAAACAGCTGGATTGGTTTAGAGGAGTCTTGTGTTTGCTGGGAGAGTGCAACTGTGTTTTCAGAGACAGACCCTCCAAGTTTGACATGTACTGAATACTAAGACTTGCCTTGCAAGGATGACAGAGATCTTAACCATGTTAGTATCCACTACTTACTGCTTAAAAAATTCACTACAAGGAAAAAAAACCAACAACAAAAACCACACCCAAACAACAACAACAAAAAAAACAAACAAAAAAACCCCAACCAAACAACAAACCACTCTGTGGAATAAATATGTCTGTGATGTCACTTCAGGGTGCCTTGATGCCTTGAATACTAAAGCTTTTCTATTTTATTACACTTTTTTCATGTTGAGTTATATAATTATGACTTTACACATTTTGGAATCAGACATCAGCATAATCAGTATTACAAAAATTCATTCCTTGTATCCTCTCNTTCTATGATTCTATGATATGTAATAGGTAACTCCTCTCACACAGAGGCCTCTAGTTTTTTTATGCTGTTCAAGATAATAAATGTGCAACTTCACTTCTTATATAACAGTTTATTTGAAACAAAGTACTCAGTAAGCTGAGAACTGTGTTGCAAACATATTCGGTAAAGGGGAGAACTGCAAGTCCACAAATCAGCAATCCACAGACTGATGCATCAAAATTGGTGGAAAAAAAGAACACCACCACAGGATCTCAAACCAACTCTTTTGGGAGTGTAAAACACCTGTCCCTAGGCTATAAACTAAAAAGAACTGCAAAGATCAATAATATTGCTGCCCTTTGGGGGAAACTGCACTGGCTCTGGGCTCAGTAGAAGCAGATTAAGGATATAATTATTACTACTACTGTTTTGCACACTCAGTTGAGGCTAAGCCTGACTTATACTGACTTAGACCAGGTCTTTCCCATGACATTGATCTGCTTTAAAATCCACACAGGAGCATTGAGAAGCAGTTTAAGCAAGGAGCAGGTTTGCAAGCCCGTTTGCCAACTCAAAACTTTTATTTATCTTCTTGAAGATGGCTGTGATGGTTCATTAGTTAGGGCACATTCATAACTACAGACTGTTTCAGACAGAAAGTGAGGACATAAATATTTAACCTTTGAAAAGGAACTCATTTACTGGAATCCAACTTTATGAACTAAGGTTATAAATAACTCTGATGTACTGCAATCAGCATAGTATAATGAGATCACATGAATGGCTGAGTCGTCTTTAACCTTTGATTGTTTAAAAGTGTAGATATTCATTTGTGCTAAGGATTAGCAATGATGGAACACTGAAATGAAGCTGAGTATCATCAAGCACAGGCTTGTATAGAATGTGTCCCTGAAGTGAAAGTAGTTCCCTCTCTTCCAGTTTCTACCCCAAGATTTCTTTTGCTCACAGGAATTCAGTTGTAGGCTGTCAGAACACTGAGAGGGACAGATATTTCAAGTTTATCTGTAGGGATTTTGTAATGCTAGAATGGGGCTTTTTCACTTTGCCAAAGGATATCTCCTGAGAGGGGGTCTGCTCATGTTACACACTTTAAGCAATTGCATTCAAATGCCACTTGTAAAATACAAATTTAAAATTTATTCTCCCCCCCAAAAAAAAAAAAAAAATATCTGCTGCACAGTAGGTGCAGGGTAGTGAGATGCAGAGAAAATTAGAAAGTTTTATATTTACAAGGTCGTTCCTTGACACTGACCTTGCAGTTTCATTTTTCTGGAAAATGATGGCTGTTAGTAACTGGGAGAGGATAATTCTTACTGGTATTTTTGTGGTTAACCAATTGTCTAAGCAGCCAGCCTAGAGACGATGACATTGCAGTGATTCATAGTAATACAGAGCACTTCCAGCCTTCTGAAGGCTTCCAAGACATCTCTAGATTGAATCTTACAACAGGTGGAACTTCATATATACTAATGAAGTAAGCTACTTCTGTATCATCAAACCCTTAACAAAGGCAGAAAACAAACAGCAGGGTAGTTATATAACATGTCACATGATATAATCCAAAAATTACAGAAGGTAAAGCAAAGAAACTGAGGATGTTACATGTCCCAACCATGGTCATGCATTCCAAATACCATTCCTTTGCACACATCTACTTCTCTCTGAAAGCACTTGATAGTTTTGCAGGCTACTGCAATCATTGAATCATAGAATGGCAAGGTTGGAAGGGACCTCAAGGATCATCTAGTTCCAACCCCCTGCCATAGGCAGGGACACCTCCCACTAGCACAGGTCACTCAAGGCCTCGTCCAACCTGGCCTTGAACACCTCCAGGGAGGGAGCAGCCACAACCTCCCTGGGCAACCTGTGCCAGTGTCTCACCACCCTCACTGCAAACAACTTCCTCCTGACATCCAGTCTAAATCTCCCCTCTGCCAGTTCAAACCCATTGCCCCTTATCCTGTCATTGCAAGCCCTTGTAAACAATCCCTCCCCAGCCTTCCTGTAGGCCCCCTTCAGATACTGGAAGGCTACTCTAAGGTCTCCTGACCAATTCCATGACAAAACAACCACATTTTCAAAATCACCAATTTTTCTGTGAAAATAAGTAACTGTCCCACCTCAGACAGCAGCAAATTACAGCAAGAACAACAACAACAAAAAAGAGAGATTCAGAAAACAGAACAATATAAAGATATTTTTTTCTCTACTTCTGGTCGCTCTCCTTAATACTTTGCATTCAAGTTTTGAACTCTGTTTTTGAGAGATGAAAAGCTTCTTCAATATTGGAGGACATTAAAACTACCCACTGCAAACATTGAATTTTTTGTCCATTAGGAACATCTGCCTATTCCAGGAGGGAAATCAGAAAATGTGTCCAAGCAGAAATGCAAATTGAGAAATGGTCTGTGGCAGCATACGAAAGAACCACAACAGGATAAATAATAAAATTATGACCATGACACATTAAGTCTCTCTCAACATGGCAGAGTAGAGCAGCCTTTCCAACAACATACTTCCAGCATTAAGTCATGGAAATGGTGTCGGAAAATGGTTTGTTGTAAATTACGGCCTGGATTGCCATACATCCACTACACCTCCAGGAATCTGAACTCTGAAGTCATTTAGAGGTAGGGTTACATCTACAAGAAAGAATATCTTCCCTGGGAGATAAAACAATACAGCACTTCTATGTTTTACAGATGTAGAGAGAGATAAAAAAAAAAAACCAACCCCAACAACATTGGAAATGGACATCAAGCTGGGGGAAGCTTTTCTGAAACCAGAAAGCTTTTTTTCCAGAAAAGTCATTTAAAAAGGCTTGTTCTTTGAGCATTAATGCTAACCGTGCCCCTCTTTTGGCCTTCAAAATATAACAGAGTCTGTTTCTGATTCTAATTTCATCTGCTCTTATCACTTGGATTGAAATAGGCAAAATCGTTGCCATCTATTTGATCACCATGGCGTGTGCTATAGCTTGCAAAGAACATGCCAGCATGAATAATGTCAATAAACATGTTTGAATCACACAACCCCACTTTTCTAGTACTATTCCCTTAATCCAAATACCTTCCCCAGACCTTTTTTCTTCTTTTGATTGCAGAATTTGAGACACCCAAAACAGCAGCTATACCTAATCTTCATCTGAATTACCTCAGCAGCAGTACCTGCCCAGCATTACATTTGAACAGACTGAAAGGCCACATATGATTTAAAGGTAAATGAATTAATGCCATGGAACAGTGAGAGCCTGTTGTGAAGGAAGCACACAGAACAGGTGACTAACAGCCACTGATTTATCACAATTAAATCTGCTCTTCTTCCAAGACAATAAAACTAGAGGTTCAGATGTTAGCTGGGAAAGTGCTGCTGCACGACTCATTAAACTGTTAAACTATTCGGAGAGATGAACCAAAACATGCACTCAGCTCAGCCATAGAAGGAAAATCAGCCACAGATACCCAGGATATATATGTATCAGTACTCACCAAGGTGGCTGTGTGAGGTTCCTTAGGTTGTGTTCCAAAGGGGAGAAGTTCCAAGCTGCAAAGGCCACTTCTGTGGGGCAGGAGCAGAAATGAGCTCCGATCCATAGCAGAACTTTTACTGTCGTTTCAGCTGTGGTCAATTGCTCAATTAGTTGGAGGGCTGCTTTCTCCAGGCAAACAAAAGCCTCACAAGCCTCACCTGGAAGTCTTTCCTGAGGTGGGGTGGGGAGTGGTTGCAACTGCCACAAAGCCAAATAAAGATCTTCAGTGTTAGAAAGTTTGATGTCCTTTTAAAAACAGAAAATTATTTTTAATTTTTTTTTTTTTTTTGAGAGGGATCTAATTCACAAGTAGACTTTTCCTCCCTTGTTTTTCAACTCTTCTTAACTTTGATAAAGCTGGTTATTGACTGGTTATCCTTAGATGCACCTCTAAATATTAAGTGGCATCCCTGTGGCACAGTTGGATATTATTGTCCCCTCTTACAACACACATGGAAAGACTGAGTGATTTTCTCAACATTACACAGACTATTGGCATCAAAACTTTTAGACAAATCCAAAACTGCCGTATTAAGCTGCACCCCATTTTTCTGGAACAAAGCCACTACACAATTTTCCCTGAGGTAATAAATTACAGTTAAATACAAATTGAATGAATGAGGGGAAAGAAGCCTAAATATCAAACTATATGTGTTGGAAGAGAATAAAACTTTTTGGCTGATTCCACCATGTCTATAAATTACAGCATAACATAATGTATCATGTCTCAGATTCCAGGACAGCATTGAAAAGAATAATTTAGTTTTTTATACACAGAGTTGATGATGAATTACCATTTACATGTTTCATCGTTCACTAGTACATATGGCTATAATTCAGAAATCGTGACAGTACAAAATCTATTACTAAAGATTTGTATCAGACAATTATCTTGATGGTTCCTGTCTTGTTCTTGGAAGAGCAGCGTGCTCAAAGAGCTCTGTGAGTTATCTGTCAGCTCTGGAAGTTCTTAGATACCAGTGAACCTCCCTTCTCAATCGTAAAAATGGAGAAGAAAAACTGTTATTTTTATGTGTAACTTTAGAATGCTCACATCCCCTTTCTCTCTGTTCAGAAGGGCTGCAGTAAACCACTCATCTAGCCTAATCTTTCTGTGATATTAAGAGGATTCCATGGGCTGCATATTTACCTGTTTTGTTTTTTTTTTCCCCCCAACTTTTATGTGTTATGCTGTCAGCTTCTGAGGACCTGGCAACTCTCTGCACAAAGTAAATGACACTGTTTCTCCAGCGGTGTATTATGCTATGATGTTACAGCCTGAACTCTGAAGGTCATTAACTCAACAATTTAATGTTGCATGGGATAGTAATTTTTTATTCTCTGTACTTTACGTGTAACTATAAACCAAAAGAAACCTTCAAATTAATTCTTTAATCCCTGAATAAGATGCATATATTCATAAAGGCCTGCATCAGAAGCCATTCCTTTCAGTAGAAAACAAGAAAATATGTCACATACCATAGGGACATGGAATAAAGCTGTGAGATATTCTAATCCTGAATTAACTATTGACTCACTGTGCAAGCTTTCCCATGCCATTTAGCCTCCATAAATCTAGCTATGAGACTTCAGTGAACACAAAACAATTTATGCCCAAATCCAACTGGGCCTATCTGGTTTCTGTCATGGTTCGACATCACCTGCTTCATTTTATAGCTAAACTTGCATTAGCAATTCATATCCAAACTCATGCAATCTCATCTGTGCTATGAAGTCCACAGAGAGAAGACCCATCTCTTTATTTTGGTTTTCCAGTAAGTCAGTGAAGCTCTTCTTAGGTGTAAATTTTCATTCAATAATTTCTCAATGTTTTGATCCTTTACACTGCTCCAGAAGGAAGCTGTGACATAATTTTGAATGTGGTCTCAACTTCCATTCTCCAAAGTAAAACTTTGCTTCTTGGACCAAGCATGATAATCAAATGTATTTATTGACATTGTCTCTGTTATTTCCAGTGTCTTATCTAAGAAGTTCTTAGTGAGTCTGTCAGATTCCTTGATTAAATCATACGCTTCAGCTTTGCGCCTCTTTTCCCCTCAGTTGACATATTGCCCTAAATACAAGCTTCTGCTTAGGGCTACCTCTTCCTCATTCAACCTGTCAATCCTAAATTTATCAAAACCCAAGATGTGGATATCCTTTTAACCTGTTTATCCACATTAGATAATTCTTGACTTCACCCCAGGGAATATTTCTGGGAAGATTTCCAGTCTTTTGTCTGCTTATTAAGCTTCAAGATTGTCACATTTATGCAATGCATTTGTACTTGTGACTTTCACTGCTTTCAGGAAATGGCAATTCATATGCTGACTTCCAAGTCAGTTAAGACAATGTCCATAGGATTCATAGAATCAGAGTGGTTTAGGTTGGAAGGGACCTCAAAGATGATCTAGTTCCAACCACCCGCCACAGACAGGGACATCTCCCACTAGAACAGGTCGCTCAAGGCATCATCCATCCTAGGTGGATTCAAAAGGTCTCTTGCAAACAGTACTGAGGCTCCATCTCTGAAGACTGACCATTCTTTTCCATATTTGAAAATTCCACCTTTCCAACAACAGGCTGGAGTCCCTTCTGACCTACAGCTGATTTCTATGATTGTAATTTAACACTTTCAGCAGATTAACAGTCAGCCAATAATGGAAGAATTGGGACTTTTGTAGATGCCTAGGTCTGGAGACTATCTCTACAGTCTTGGCCACAATTTAATACTCAGAAAAGCACATTAAAACAAAGTGGGCATGAATACAGCCCTTGGAGTCAGACATCCATAACTGGAAAAAACAAAAAAAAAAGGTGAAATTAGCTGCATTTTAGTGTTTGTGCAAACAGTGGGAAAAGATGCAGAAACGTTTGACCATCATCTCCCCCTACTATCACCACTTTTCTGTTCTACCACTGGAAGCAGAGATAACCTTGGATTAAACACCGCCCCACCTCTGTTCAAGTCTAAGCAGAATCACAGGATCACAGAATGTCAGGGTCTGGAAGGGACCTCAAAAGATCATCTAGTCCAACCCCGCTGCCAGAGCAGGATCACCTGTACCAGAAGTTCCTAAGCAGTTCAAGTCTCAGCATATCAGATAAGTCCAAATACAACCACTAAGCTTACTGAATGTGATTGTTCCATTAGACAATCTTACAGAGTGAAATCAGTGAAGAAGAGATGCATGTGAGGAGTAACTGCAGCTTCTGAGGACATCACATGCATCACATTGGGAATAAACTTGTTCAAAGGTGTTTTGCCATGAAAGTTTCCTCTCTTGTCTGGAACTGTCTGGAGCCCTATTAGGCTGTCATACAGCATACTACATTGCCAGGACACGACAAGGTGTCACACTGCAAAAACAGTCCCAAAAGAACCCTAACATCTCACAAGAGGACAGGCTACAAGAGTTGGGGCTCTTCAGCCTGAAAAAGAGGAGCTGTGCTGGTTTGAGGCTAATTGGAATATTTTAATGAAAAAAAAAATTAGATTATAAGCTGTGAAAAGAAAACAATGGTGATGTCTGCTTCATTCACAGGCTTGCTGAGATGTATAAAAACAAGGACACAAACATAGATAACACAGAGAGTCTCTCTTGGAGCAGGTGTGTCTTCTGGGCTTCTGCTGTGTAACCCAACTC
>WBNM01016782.1:33991-55275 GCA_013399055.1 Ramphastos sulfuratus | reverse complement strand
GGCCTGTAGTGATAAGACGAGGGGCAAGGGCTTCAAAGTAGAAAAGAGCAGATGTAGATTGGATGTTAGGAACAGGTTCTTTACCATCAGGGTAGTGGAACACTGGAACAGGTTGCTTAGAGAGGTGGTTGTGGCTCCATTCCTGAAAATATTCAAAGTGAGACTTGAGAGGGCTCTGGGCAGCCTGATCTAGTTGAGGATGCCCCTGCTTACTACAGAAGGGGCTGGACTGGATGACCTTTGGAGGTCCCTTCTAACCCAGACCATTTTGTGATCTTCAATATATATATATGGTTTAATATAATTGCAGTATGTCTTTCATTGTTCTTCCAAACAGACTTGGATGACAAGCTTAGTAGTTTACTGTTAAGGAAACCTTGGAAAAGCAAATTTTCTAGCTAGAAGGCAGGAGGCTGAAGAAAAGCAGCTGTGAAATCATGGAAGATGCTTGGTATCAATGGATGCCAATAGTTGAAAATATTTGAGAAGACAGCTTGTGTGAGGAGAAAATTAAATGCTTGGGATGCAACAACTAATTGTCTCTAAAGTAATTGAGAAAACATGGATAAGAGCTGAAAAATGCTTATTTAAAACCTTATACTTTCCTATTTTTGCATGGAATAGATTTTTGAGAAATTGGAGAAAGAATGCAATGAAGCAAACCAGAACTTGTTAGCATATTATTAGAAGAGTAGAAACAGACATCATGGACCTTTTGCAGGTTCATACATCCTGTATTTTTGGTGGCAGTTTAAGGGAAGGTATTGTCCTTACTCTATGTGCAAAACCAGTATTTTTTACATTTATCTTTGTATCACTTCAAATTTGTTGTGTCTGTTACCTGAAGCAGTCAGAATTAGGACCTGTCCGATGATCACACAATAAGATTTAAAGTGAATGTTGTGTGTTTTGTGAACCAGTAAGAGAAGGATCAGATCAAGTTTATTTACAATTTTAGGTCCAGTCCTGCACAGGTTTAATTAAAAGGCGATTAATCTACATCAATAGACATTAATTTAAGATTGTGATTAGTTTACAGGGCTTTTCCACATTAGTTACAGTAGGTATTGGCAGAGTTTATTTTAAAGATTAATATAATTTATTAATTTTGATATTAAGGACTCTCACCACCGACTGCTATTTTTAATAATAGGTTCTTTGCAACGGTCATGAAAACATTACACAGATGAGAACAGAATCTGGGAATACTTAAGAAATAACTAGCAATAATATAACAAGCATTAGAACTGGAAGAGAGATTCTTGTGGTCAATTATACCGCTTGCCCTCTGGAGAGGCTCGAGAAGCTCCTTTCTGCTTAAGGCAGAAGGCACTTGGAATTAGATACAAAGTTTTACAGAGTTTTGCAAAGAGGCTTTTGAATATTTACTCACAAAAGTTATCTCTGGATTCCCGGGGCTGACTACAGTTTCCAGACAGTACACTAACACTTGCAGGGAGTTCTGTCGGTGTCTTGACAGCCTTGTAGTTCTTCCCAGGCTCTAACAGGGTGCTGGGAGAGAGGCATATNCTGCTCATCTCTTTTTATCAATGCATCCCAAGACTCTTTGGCCACAGATTGGCCAATCAGGATGGCAGTTTGCCAAACTTGACCATATTTGGTAAAGTCAGGGCTTACTTTTACTTTTTTAGGGCAGAACACAAGTGTATAAACACATGTGGGTACCCTGTAAACAAGTTTGAAAGGGAGAAGGAGACTGGAAGGCATCAGACCTTTTGTCTTCCTTTTCTGCGGTTGCTTCCTCCATCAGCAGAAGAGAGAGAGAGCAGAAAACATGTCTAGGCAAGCCAGGACATGTTTAGGCCTATTTTGGCCTTCCATGACAACATTACAGCTGTAAAAATATCTAATGTAGAAACCTATCTTCTCCCTGATTCAGAAACAGGAATGGAAAAGAGATTATGGTCAAATCTTTTTTTATACAGTTTTTTCAGTATCTTTGTGTATGTACTTCATATATTTAGCAGGCATGCCTGGGTAACTTGAAAGCAGCCCGTGGAGAAACGTAACATACTCTCTACCTCTACACAGTGTAAATTTCAATGTTGTTACCCTTTTTATTGATCTCTGACTTATTTTACCCCTGTTAAGTTACCTAGATTTGAACTGTAAATTTGCATAGGGACCATTTGTTATCTGAGCTGTTATGCAGTATCTTCTAACCTTGTTATGTAGTCAATTGATGTTATTGAATAATTAAGGCAACACTATTGCCTTAATGTAAATGTATGCATTTACATTAATTCAAATTAGTTATGAAGCTTAATTCTTTGTTCATAATGAAAGTTTTTTTTTTGGTAGTTTCTAATGAACACCCAATATGTGTTTAGGTTCCTTCCCATCTACCAGTAAAGAAGATGTAATATTTTATCACACCTATAATACAAGGTACAGGAGAAAGATAAGAGGGAAAAGAAATGCACAAGGGGAAACTCAGCTGCACATAGCTGCTAGAAGAGGAGATTTACATTTGGTGAAAAATCTAATATCTTTTGGAATTTGTGTCAATGCTCAGGACTATAAAGGTTTGAAAGCTGCTCTCTTACAGGCTTTTTTCATCATACAATTTTGTATAATTTGTAGTATACATGGTTTATATAATTTGTTTAATCTTGATGTAATTGTGAATTCTCGATTTATGATGTAGCTGTGAGGAGAAAAGGCAGTTAATCACCAAGTGCAAGCATATTCAGTGAATCTATGGATTTTGTGTCAGGATGGAACTAATGTGGCCTTTTTCTCTGCTGAAGAGCACATTTTCAGAGATACGCATGTAAAGTGGACTTGAAAGTTTGGCAAGAGAACTAATGCTTACGCACATGAATATATACATGTGTGAAGCACATTCACACAGATCTTATCTCCTTAGGAAATGAGGACAAAAATCAAATTACAAAGTGGTGGATTTTGGGTTTGTTTTTTGTTTGTTTGTTTGGTTGGTTTCCCCCCTACCAAAATGCATAAAGCATTTCTGTTTTTGTAGTCTCAGAATGGATGGCACTTTATTTTGGATGCCTGGCAGACTTGATATAATAAAATGCCACGGGCATTAGAAGTCAGACTATTAATATTATGCTTCTGATTTTTTAGAATCTTTCTACTCTGCTATTTTATTTCTTTTATTATTTTAGCAGGGTAGGATTTTTTTTTTTAACTTTTTTTTTTCTCTGAAGTAAACTGGTTTACATAAGAAATAATTTACCTTGGCACTGCGAGATTTCATTTTTATCTTAAGAGTTTGTTATTTTTATCTTAAAGAGAGTGATCCATTGCTTATAGTAGAGTAAATACAACAAAATGCATAATCACTAATCAGTGATCTATGTGCATCTTTCCAAATCTGATGCATGCTGTATGTGTCACCTTGCTTTTATTAGGTTGGACAGCAATTCATGAAGCCTGCAGAGGGGGATTTACTGAAATAATCTCAGAATTGCTGAAAGCTGGTGCTAATGTTAACTGCAGAAGTCTGGATGGTATTTTACCTATCCATGATGCTGTTTCTGGCAATTATTTGCAGGTACATTTTTCTCTCACATTACATTTCCCAGCAGAGGGTCAGCAAAGCATAATTCTGGTTTAAATAAGGAAAGTTGAAGTTACTAATACAGTTTTAGTGTAGATTTCCACTTAGAAAATTAGCCAGTGTTCTTCAAAATGATCAAAATTTGAGAAAGAAGTATTTTTCAGTAGTCACAGCTGTAATTGTGCACTGACTTTTCCAGTCCAGTGGTCACAGAGGAAAAGTTCAGACACTTCTCATGGTTCTGCCCTATATATTGGACTTAGAAATAACACTGAAGTTGAGCATTCTCCATTTGGTCACGTTCCTGCCTGTGAGACATAGCCTTTCACTAGATCAACTTGCTCAAAGCCTCATGTCCAACCTAACTTTGAACACTTCCTGTTGACATGGCATACACAGTTTCTCAGGGCAACCTGTGTCTGTGTCTCACCACCCTCTTCAGAGAAGATTTCTCTTCTTTCTTCTTCTNCTAGTCTTGAGGTCTGTGGTAGTGGGTTGGACTTGATGATCTTTGAGGTCTCTTCCAACCTTGCTATACTGTGATACTGTGATACTGTAATACTGTGAAAAACCCCTAGGTCTGCTGTTTAGATACCAGCTGTATTTTCATTAACTGATCTCTTCCAATGCAAACCATGCTGTGAGTCTAGAGAATAGAATAAACTGTTTCAGTTGAAAGGAACCTACTGTGCTTATCTGGTCCAACTGCCTGACCATTCCAGGGCTGATCAAAAGTTAAAACATGTTATTAAGGGCATTGTCCAAATGCCTCTTAAACCAACAGGTTTGGGGCCTCAGCCACCTCTCTATGGAGCCTGTTTCAGTGTTTGGCCACCCTCTAAGTAAAGAAATGCTTCCCATGTCCAGTCTAAACTTCCCCTTGTGCAGCTTTGAATGATTCTCACATGCCCTATCACAGAAACTAAGGGAGAAGAGCTCAGCACTTCCCTCTCTACTTCCCCTTCTCAGGAACGTGCAGAGACCAATGAGGTCTCCTCAGCCTCCTTTTCTCCAAACTAGGAAAACCCAGAGTTCTTAGCCACTACTCACAAGACATTCCTTCCAACCCTCCTTCATGCATTCAAGGACATTCATATGCTTCTTAAATGGCAGGGCCCAGAAGTGCACAGAAACAAATAAAATGTTGTTTTGGCACAAAGACTTCCAAGGAACCGAATGTTAAAAAGTGACACTGGATTTGCTCAAACATACCAGTTCTGTTGTCAAAAGAGCTGATATTTCATCACATTTATCTTCTCTATAAACAAAGATGAAATGAAGGGGATGATTTCATAGGCCTGCTGCCAAGCTATCAGTAGAGTTCTTGAAAACCTGTAAGATACTATTAAATATTGTGGAGGAATACCAATGGAGAAGATTCTGAACTTTCAGATAACATGCTCTTTCTGGTATCTTCTGATGCTTAACAGCACCCTGAGTGTAAGAAAGAAGAAGAAATGGTAAAGGTGAGAAGTTATACATAGAAAAGTTTTTGCCATCCAAGCTCTGTCTTCATCAGCTCTTTCATCTGATCTTAATTTTAGGGCATATATAATTCCACTATGACTAATCTTGTTTCCACATTTTTCAATTAAACAGTGATTAGCAAGTGATTTGGAATTAGGGGGAAATAAATCACCAGTTCATGTAAACAAAACTTGAAGCCACTATTAAATACCTACAGAAGAAAAAAAAAATCACTGATTTTCTGGATTTTGGTCTTAACTCACCAGTTCCTTTGGGTTTAGATAATGAAACTTTGTAATTGGTCTCTGTAACAGTACCATAAATATGGTAAATTTAATCCCAAATTGTGGATTATTTGTGCATTTCAATGGGAAAATCAGAAATGTAAGATGTGTGGGTAATAGCCAATTAAACGTGTTTGCTTAATGGAGATTGCAAGTGTAGTGGGTTTTAGAGTGCCTTATATTGTATCTTTATTATTTGAGATCTATCATAGATACAAGAGATAGAGTTGTATTATAAGTCCACAATAAGAATTATCACAATATAAATAATATATAATAGGCAGTCAAGATTCTACTACAGCATGGAGCAAATCCCTGTGAGAAGAATGGTTCAGGGAAAAGTGCTTTGGATCAAGCTCATGATGATGAAATGAAAGAATTGCTGAAATCTTACAGCATCATGGACTCTGCACATCCTGTTGAGACTACTGAAATCACAGGTATTTTAGTTTTTTAAAATACAACATAGGATTGCCCTGTAGTCTTAAGGGAAAAAAAAATGTTATCATGCTTCTGATCTGGGAGCTACACATTGTCTGGCACTGATACTTTAAGCTCTAAATAATCTTTAACTGCTCCATTTTATTTATTTACAGAAAATAGGAGAGGCTTTTTCCCCTGGGATAATGATATATAAGGACATATTTGGCTCTTCAGATTTTTATTGTTAACTGTATTTCTGGTCACAGGAATCCTAAAGTTTTGAAAGCAGTACCTTTAAAGACTTATTTCCTTATACTTCCTTATGCTACTTAAATTTGGTCTAGTTTGCATCTACAAGATATTTCATTAAGATGTGATCTGCCATTGCACCTTTGTAACCTATATTAACTAATCTAGCCTATTATGCTCCTGTGTATTTTTTCATAATTGTGGAGAGAGGAGATATTCATTGAGGTCAAGAACATCAAAACATGATTGTTGCAACTTCTATAAAAATGATGATGCAGCTTCGAAGTCACAACATGAGAAATACAGTGTGGTAAGTATAGATAATAGAGTTTTGATAACCTTTCAATGAAGAAGTTTCTTCTACATCCAATCTAAACATCCCCTGGTGCAAATTTCTTCTTGTACTATCACGTTTAACTGGGGAGAAGAGACTGACTTCTACCTTACTATGACCTCCTTTCAGGCAGTTGTAGAGAACAAGGTCTCCTCCCCTCAGCCTTATCCATTCTAAACAAACACAGTTTCCTCTCCTGCTCCTCACAAGACCTGTTCTCCAGGACCTTCACCAGTTTCATTATCCTTCTCTGGACCAGCCCATGGAACTCAAGTGTTTTTGTCAATAGAATTTGTAGAATAGTACTGTGTAGTGCCATTTACTGACTGAATAACATAAAAATATCATTCCAATAACAAACCCTTTGGAATGTGTGTAAAAAACAGCATCATGCAAAGGCTAACAGCATGTAAGCTATGATTTACAGTATGTAAGTGTGTATATCATGACTTCTCCCTATACATGATTTCTGTTAATCTACGTTGTAGTTGAAACAGTACTCAATAATTATATACACTTCTTAGTTCCTGTGTGAAGAGAAAAAAGCTCAGGAGTCCCCAGGCTTTTCATCACATTTCCAAAATGGCTCTTTGATTTTTCTTCATGATAATTAATATATTTAGAAATTGTTTAGCCTTAATTTGAAATAGCCAGTAAAATTTTTGCACAAGTTGTTTGTTTGGAGAGCTCTTGCTGTTACCTGTAGGCTATGTGATATTCACAGTTTTATCTCTGCAGTGTGCTGAGAAATGGGGCTCTGAGCATTGACCAGTTTGAATGCCTGGACAAAACCAGGCTGTGACAGCCCCTTGCAGTGCATACCCTTTGCACTATTTATGTCTGTCCTACCTGTGCCCCATTGCCTTTACACAGTAATACACTGCCTGAAATGACTGGAGTCCACCAGTATTTATCCTGCAGGCCATGCCTCATGGCCTGTGTCTTGTATGGTGCATGTACCTACTTCTTACTATGATTTCTGTGTTTGTTAACATGAGTCTGCTGCCGTGATACAGAATGCGGAAGAGAACCAAAAGGAACTTTTGCTCTTTGAGTTAAGAACTTCTAAAGATGCAGGTAGATGTAAATCTGAGTTGTTTTCACCCTTTTTTTGAGTGGCAGGGGAGAAGTATTTTTGGTAATACAATTGTTTTTAAAATAGTACTGTACATCATTTATTTTAACACCTCCTCTGAAATATACAGTTTTAGAGAAAAATATTTTAATAACAGCTTCCAGGTAAGTGCTCTTCCTATGTACTTGCAGTTTACATAGGAATGAGTATGACGACAGAAAAGGGAAGCATGCCACTTAGACGCATACATTTCAGGTCAACCTGATCATATAGAGGTCTCAGATATGAATGCACACTGCTGGCAACATTATTCAGTTACAAGTACATGAGCCCTTCAAAGATCAAGATGCAACATTTTCATTCTGGTGCACCTGGACTTTCAGGAGCCCAAAATAATTTCGCGGAAAAAAAAGAGAAATCTTTAAGGCGGGCACTGTGGATGACTGGCTGTTTCAGAAGTGCTGGTGCCCAGAGATGTAATTTGTCTAGGGCTATCAAGTCTCAGTTCAAGTTAATCTCAAGATGCTACTAAGTGCAACTGACTTTCTAGGAGATCAGGATGCTGGTGCTGTGTAGCAGTTCGAGCTGACTGTATCTACGCCTTTACTGTGCAAGTAAGCAACACAGGAACATCTTTGACCAAAGTTGCACCCTCAGCTGCCTTTACCATCTAGGCAAGGCTTTTTACTCCAACCATTTTTGTTTCCTGATAGAAAGGAAAGGGCTTTTTAAAATTTATATTCCTGAATGTAAGATGGAGCTTTCAAATTATATGTAAAACAGTAAATTTATCTCTTTTAAATTACGTGCAAAACAGGGAATTACGCAGATTTATAGCTCCCAACTCAATTTTATGGCATATGAACTGTTAATTAAAATCAGTATGTTTTCTTGAAAAATACTTGATAAGCAGGTAGATGATACAAACAGGCATAAGCCTATAGACAGGAATTGGTGCAATTTCATAAATGAGCAAAATTAAAGTGTCAGGCTCTGTTTAGTGCTACGAGGGAAATGAACATGGTGATCTGCTAGTGCTACTGAAAAAAAGCATTCATTATCTAGCACCTCTTAATCTAAATCATAGTTATTACTTGTGAAGAGGCACAAGACTGAACAAGAACATTGAACTTTGACAAAGTTCTAATTCAGAAAAAATCCTCAAGCATGCAGTACAGTCTGCTGCTGTTAATTGATGCAAAGTGGCTTAGTGAGCATTTCCACCATCTCTCTCATTGCCCTAAATAGTATAAAACCTGGACCAACTACAGCCGGTAGAAAATGACAATTTATAATCATATTTTTTCATATTATGGATTTGAAGCTATGTAAAACTATTATGCATATGTATTTACCATTATATGTAACTTGTAACAGTTTAAGCTCATTATAGTGCTTTATAGTATATCAAACATATATCTTAAGATTGTGTAACTTCTGCAGGTAGCCTCACATTTAATTGTCATGTAGTGTAGCTCCTTGCAATAAAGAGAACTTCAGAAATTCTAGTGCTTATCATCCATGGAACAGTTCTTTGCCCTGTTCTCTTGGTAATTCCCTGGACAAGGCACTCATACTTTAACATTTTTTAGTACTCAGGTAATTTCCTTTAAAGTTAAACTTGCATTTTAATGTTTTCTGTGAAGAGTTTCATTTAAAGTACTCTAATTTTGCAGAATTATTTGACAGTAAGAGCTGTAAGAGCTGCATGATAGTATATGGTACTGCTGTAATAATATATTCATATTTTGGCTGAGTGTTTGATACATTTAAAATGTTATAGTTATTTTATACTGCTTGTTGCCATAATTATCATATCAAAACGTTGGACAGATGTGTATATCCAAAGGCTGTCTCAGACCCAAGACACTTTGAATAAAATGCTTGCAAAACACAAAACAGAAAGAGATACCCTTGCTAAAAAATACCGGTAAGTAGAACACAAAAATAGCATTCTTTATAGCAGTGGTGATAGAGATTGTTAGAAAATTAGCATGCATTAGTGTGAAAATAAAAATACGTGGGTTTCATACAGATTTTATGGAAACGTGATCCATACTGGCTTCAGTTACCTCCAGTAAGAGTTTACATCATGGAAGAACTTTGGAGTTTAGCTAACCCCTGCACACAGTGAGGGTTGAAGTAGTTAATATACAGAAAGTGTGGCAAAATGCCTAGGCAGAAGTTAGGAAATGGAGATACTGAGCAATTATATTACTTTTGCAGCATCATGAAGTAAGGCTGTAGCAACTCAGATACTAATTTTAGTGTCCCTGCATGTAGTTTTGTTTCTGTAGAAGCTGTCCTGGGTTAGCACAGCCAGCTCTCACATCCCCTCTTCCCCAACACTGAAGCGTGGGAAAGTAACACAAAAAAAAACCCTCTAGGTTGAGATAAAGAGTTAAGATAAAGAGTTTTACTGAAAATGAGATAATACAGCACACAATTACCTTAGCCTATTTGCAGAAAAACACAGCAAAAAGTAGAAGTGGCAGCAGAAGCCACTAACCTAACCCCCCCTCGCCAATTTCTTCTGAGATGAACCACGCAAATTCTGGTCATATGGCAAGTTCTCAGCTAACAGTGCATCAGCGTGTTCAATGGGTGCTTCTAGGCCATCTGATGAGGGTATCTAAGTATTTCTGATCATGTAAAAGTAACAATCACAGAATCACAGAAACATTCAGGTTGGAAAAGACCCTTGGGATCACCAAGTCCAACTGATCATCCTACTCTACAAGGTTCACCCCAAACCATATCCCCAAGCACCACATCTAAACAACCTTTAAACACATCCAGGGTCGGTGACTCACCCACCTCCCTGGGCAGCCCATTCCAATGTCTGACAATTTTTTCTGTGAAAAACCTTTTCCTAAAGTCCAGTCTAAACCTACCCTGTTGCAGTTTGAGGCTTCTCCCTCTTGTTCTGTCACTTATTACTTGTGAGAAGAGACCAGCACCAATGTCCTCACAACATCCTTTCAGGTACTTGTCTGTCTTCAGCCTCCTCTTCTTCAAACTAAGCAGCCCAAGCTGCTCCAGTTACTCTTCATAAGGTTTATTCTCCTTTCACCAGCTTGGTTGCCCTCCTCTGCACTTACCTCAGCACCTCAACATCCCTCAACAGTAAAATTGTCCATCAACAGTAAAATTAATTTCTACACAAATTTAACTGTGTTTTAATATTGAGAGTGAAATTGTGTTCTGGAATGAAGTAATCAATATTTTTGAGTATCACAGATCATAGGATCACAGGGTTGGAATGGACCTCTGGCGATGTTTGAGTCCAATCCCTCTGCCAGAGCAGGACCACATAATCTAGCTCATGTCNTGCCTTCAGGTGTGTCAGCCAAGCCTCCCAGTTTGGTATCGTCAGCAAACTCGCTGAGCACACACTCTGTGCCCTCATCAGTGTCACTGATAAAGATGTGGAGCAGGACTGGACCCAGCACTGATCTCTGGGGTACTCCACTAGTTACAGGTCTCCAACTGGACCTGGCACCATTGATTACCACTTTTTAAACTCTGTCTTGTAACCAGTTCCTAATCCACCTCACTGTCTGCTCTTCCATCCCGCACTTCCTGAGCTTGCTCACTAGGATGTTGTGGGAGATGGTGTCAAAGGCCTTGCTGAGGTCAAGGTAGACTACATCCACTGGTCTCTCTGAATCTACCCATCTAGTTACATCATCATAGAATGCTCTTAGGTTAGTCAAGCATGATTTCCCTTTGGCAAATCCATGCTTACTACTCCTGATAATCTTCTTTTCCATGTGCCTAGCGATGACCTCCACAATGAGCTGCTCCATAATTTTTCCAGGGACAGAGGTGAGATACTTTGCCAGATACCTTGCCAGCTGTCCCTCAACAGTAGCAATCTACATGCTAAATGACATTATATTTCCTTTTTATTATTTATGTGCTGAAAATATAGCATATGATCATGCATACAGCATAGCACTGTTACATGGCGAACTATTAGCATAAAAGCTTTTATCACACAATACATTCTGCAGAAAATCAGGAGACATCATCAGATTTTCCATCTTTCTATTCAGTTAGTTGGCCCAGGGAGAGATATTACTAGCAGTTTTCCATTTCTGTCTGTTCCCTTGAAGATACTGAGATGTATTTCTGCCCTAAGGACAATGAGCAAAAAACCTCATCACATTTGTTAATGGTTAGAAGTTACTTTGCCTTTGTTATTTTAGTCATCCTATTTTTGCCTCTTCGGCTGCAGCTTCTTCTGTGCCTGTATAACAGTAAAGCAACAAAATATCCCTGAAGAAACATTGCTATAAAAGTGTGGACCCACAGTGGCCAGTGTAGAAGTCCATAGTTGTTAAGACGTAGTCATATCAATGGTCAACTATATGGTTATGTGTTCTTTGTATCATGGGTTCTAAACACATGTGATACAGCAAGCAGTATCACAGTACAGGCACCAATACTGTCATGCTGTGGTTTGGCTGTCCTTGTTCTGCCACAGCTAGCCTTGCTCTTTCTCCGTCCTAAGCCCTTTGACAGTCTTTCTCTTCTGAGAATTGGATGGTGTTACTTGCAGGACAGGTCAATTGTGGGTGGAATTAGAAGCAAACTATACTGCTATTCCTTTTCCCATGCCCTGTGGTACTCCCCTGTCTTCCCAGCATGGTGCCAGAGTGAGAGTGCAATCACTTTTTCCATGAAAGGGAATTAGGAGAAAAGAGTACTATGCAAGGCTGGTGGCTTTTGTGCCAAAAGGAGTGAGTAAAACAAGTAATTCCCTTCTATCAGGAAGCAGGTGAAGCCCTCCAGGAAGGAGTCTCACAGGGAGACCGTGTTCCTTAGAAATCAGGATCTGATGAAGGAAGGGACATTTCTTAGACAACATCCTGCTCTGTTCTCTCCTCTTTTCTTAATGGTCATATGGTATTACAATTGTGTCTTCACAAAATGCTTGGGGGTTTTCTTGTGTACCCCATAAAAAATGTCTGATAGTATCATCCTTCAGTAGCTCATTCTGAGCTTATTTTAAAAGGCTTCAAAATAGAGCCACAAAGGCATTGAATTCAGTGAACTGTGAACTGTGATTTGTGGTGATAGAAGAGCAGTCAGTGCTGATACAGACCCAGTTTTGATTCTATGAATTAAGGCTAGTGTAAATTTTGATGCTTTGCATCCTTTTTCACGGTGGGATTCTGCAGTTCGTTGTGTATGTGGCTGGGATTTGAAATAGAAACTTTATACATAATAAAAATGTTGTTCAAAGTTTAGGTATTGGCAGAGGCCTTTGAAACATGTTTTTAGTGGGTTATGTCTATTACACTGTCTATTACATTGTTTTCTGTTTACAGCAACCTAGTGTCATTATCACTTTTAAAATTTATTTTCCATAGGGCTTCAGTGGAATCTTTCAAAAAAGGAGCATTGAGAAAACAGTTAGTTAACCTTGCTTCTAGGCAAAAGAGTCTGTTGAGTGTTGCCCAAAAGCAGGAAGAATTAGTCCAGAAAATCCAAAATTACAGAAAAACAAAGCAAGTGTTTAATGCATCACATTCAAAGAAGCAAATTTCAATTTCCCATGGAAATGATAAAAGACAAAGTTTAACTGCAGATGCAATGATGTGTCCTGATGTAGCTACATTTAATATAGGACTTGGTGCCAGTGTGCCTAATGGTAACTGCCTAGAAGCCCATCTCTCTTCAGCAAATCAGGAATGCAGCCAGGATCCACATACCTGCTTTGATGAGACAGGAGGAAATCAGGCTGCAATTAGACACAAAGAGGCTTCGGATCATGCTTTGGCATCCAAAAACAGAGTAAGAGAAGATCACTTCAACATGTCAAAGATGACAAATGCTGTGGAAGCGGTGATGCCTTCAGAACCCGCTGTTTCCACTGCTAAAACAAAGCACTCACAGCAAAAGAGTATTGATTGCATAGCTGGTTTAGCAGCTGCAGAAAAAGGAAATAGGTCTTTAAACCCTGCTTCAGTGACCAACACATTAAATACTGTAGAAGCCCGAAGCACTCTTGTCAGTGTCTGTCAGCCAGGCAGTTACTGTCAACAGGTTCCTACAGATGAGGATCTACACAGATACATGAATAAGGGAGCAGAAGCAGTAATAAGCAGCAATAAGCAGCAGCAACTGCAAGTGATTTCATTAACACCTACGAAGAACTTCCCTATCTTTTGGAGTAATGACAACTCATTTAATGCCAACTCAGTGCTCACGAGTCCTACCTCAAATACAGACTATGCAGTAAACCTCACTGAAAAATCTTCCCAGAGCTATAGGAATCAGGGATGTCAACAAATCCAAGTGAGGTGTGGAAGAAGAAATAGGAAAAAACTTCAGTTGATAGACCTGCTTGAATTGGGAAGAATTAAGCCAGGAGAAAACGTTTTAGAATTCAAACTGCAGGTAATTTTTGAGATACGATGATGTTAATATTAGCATATAATGAAAAACTGTACTGAAATGGGGGAACAGCAGTTTTCCTGGTTTAATCTGCATCTTCAGCACTTAGCATTGAAAATTATCATTCACTTGTTACAGATAATTTGTGTGAGTTTTAAAGGAAAATGTTATGGATGATACCTTCTATCAGTCCATAATTTTAACACTCAGAATATTGCATATGTAAAAATTGTAATTAACTTTGTATTATCAGTTTGTCAATGTTTCCCATTGCTAGAATGAGAGGGGAATCACTGGTGGGTCTACATTGTGCAATACCTGATTTTCATGTTCAAAGGAGCAGGAACATTGATGTTTTCATAACTTAATGTGATTCTCAGCAGGAACTACCAAGTTTCTCAAATAAATAAATGTGACATCAGGGATTAACAAAATTACTTGCTTATATGCCAACTGTTTCTATAGTCCAGTAACAGCCATATTTGCAAAATACACACACTTCAAATTCACCTTCAAATACAGAGCAGATTTGCAAGGCAGTTGCCAGGGGACTGTCTTGATATTGAGCAAATGATAAAATTATAAGCTGAATCCCAGCTGCCAGGTAGTTCATTTCCAGGGCAATATATTTATTAAAATATGCAGGATTTTTTTTTTCAGACAGCTCATCGGGTGTAGTTAATGTAGCAAAGACTCCTTTTAATGCCCCTATTATCTGCTTGGGAATACTGAGAGGGGCTGTTTTGTGTGGTCTTGTGTCCTGTAATATAAAGTAGTATAAGTCCCAAGCTTACGCATTTAGCCATGTTATAGGTATATACAGATCCTTTTTTTCTTCAAAGGGCATGTAATATGCCTCTGAATCTCAAGATGAATAAATGGAAGAGTGAAGAATTCAGTATACTTCATGTTGTTTCTCAAGACTATTATCTGTGATACTGTCTCCATGCATGTAGACCTGAAGGAATTATAACCCTGTGTTGAAATCTGGATGTTTGGAGTGTAGAGAAGTCAGTGATTTTGAGTAGATCAAAATGACACTCATAATGTCTTGGAAGACAGTCCTGTAGAGATTAAAGATTAGAAGCCAGTGTCTATTGCATTGTGAAGAGGAGCTGATCAGTAAAGTTTCCTTCTTTATCATTATGGAGATGTACTGGATAACCAACATACAGCTAGTACATAGTACATAAGGTTACCTTTGGGAAGGCAGAATACGGTTTTTGAACACTGTAAACGTAAGCTATGAAACTCTGAACTGGTTTGAGTGTTCATAAAAATATTTGGCTTAAACATCTTTAAAATTTAGATTCTTAGAGACACTGAAAGCCAGTGGGTGCCTTAAGAGGTGGTTGAATATTTGCTGGTGGTTTATTCTCTAATTCTGATTGTTTAATCTCGTGCATGCTTGGGAACCTTACTAAGTCCTAACATAGTTTGGCAACACCTAATCTTTGCATTATTTAGCTGTGGTAGCCTGAGACCAGTACAACAGAATTGTAATTTGAGGAACTATAAGCAACGACAGTAACACTAAATTCTTTTATACTTAGTTTTGTGTAAGATAAGGCTATCAGGTTCCTCTGGCAGCATATAAGTGGTGTCCCTTAAAATAAGTAAAAACTTTAGGCAAATATGTTTAATCTTTGAATTACAGCTAGAATTTCACTCTGGCATGCATTTGTTCCACACGTTAGGCAAGTTGCATTTCAGTAACAGTTTCTTGTTGCACAGACCTGCCTTCCGTGAGTTCTTGAGTTTGCTGTTGCAAATTAATTTATTCACAGCCTTGTTATATCTAAGGGAAGCTAAGATGCAAATACAGTTCTGATAAGCACACATAGGGAGGTTTGTCCTATGACAGAGGTGTCTGTGTAGCCTAAATATCTTAGTATGGTGGAATGAATCGTCTTATTTTAATTACTGAAGTTTATGATAGTGGCATTAAATTCTTTAGCTTTTATCAGAGAACAACAGAATTAGCTGCAACTTTTCAACCATATTGTTCCCCAGTATTTTTTTCCTGTTTTTAGGGTGTTAATGAAGATTTGTTAATTTATTAATTGGAATTTTTTTCTTAATTTTTCTTTTTTTTAGGAATTTAGTCATAAAGCCACACTCTTAAGCAATGGCAAGATCAGAACTAGTGAGAGACAAATACTCCAGAATCCAGTTCAATGGGTTAAAGACCTACTAGGAAGTGATATTTATGTGTCATGGCAGTATGCGTGGAATAAGGTAGGCCTCATTTTACTCCTAAATATAGCGATAATAAATGACAGTAAAAAGTTTCACTAATCTGGATTTCCTTACCATTCTTAAAACAAAAGAAGCTACAAGTCTAAGTTTTTAACATCTTCTTACTCTTCATGAATAAGCAGTGAAAAAAGAGCTACATAGCTGTAGCTTTAGAATAATCAACTAGTTATGAGTGTTGAGAGAATGTCCACTGTAATATGGCAGTGCTTTGAAAGAGAAGTTTGGTAGCTGATTAAGAGACTTAACAGAAAAAGCTGAAAGGTGTTAGGATGAAAAAGAGGAAGGTTATTGAAATAACAGGGTGCCAGAATTAAATGTTGTAAAAATACTGGCCGAGTTTAAAGAGCTTTTGTAGATGGGTTGTATTAGCTTTTTTTTTTTTTCTCATTTAGAACTCAAATTTCTGCTTGATCTTGACAGATTAAGACTGCTTTTCATAAGAAAAGTTAATTTTTTGCACCTATCAGAAAAAACACCAACTAGAATGGCCAGTTATCCATTTACACTTGTTTGTACAGGTTACATATCGTGGAACACAGTTGTCAAAGTTTCTTGTTGAAGAGACAGCAGTTTCCAGTGACCTGGAATTATCATCTCAAGAAAGAGAGTCTCTGGGTATGTACCACTTAAAGTCTAATATTCACTGTGATTGAAAGCAGCAGGAAGTGGTTTCTAGAGACTGCAAATGACAACATTGTTCTGTTGTTTTCTGCTTTTTTTTTTTTTCTGGGCTACATGCTTGTCATGGATCTTGGGCTTGAAAAATATATAGTGCCAGAGCTTACTCATGGTCTCTTAAGCATGTTTCACGTAGGTGGTTATGTGGAGAGAATAGTTTCTTGGTCACTATGTGAAAAATAATTATGTAACATTTTGCATTAAAAATATTTGATATGTAGTGAAGTTTTTAACAAGCTAATTAAATACTTTTATTCTATTGGGATCTCAGATATTCTAGCTTAAGTTTAAATTGCATGTACGTCTTAAAATCCCATTAAAATTTTTGTGTTGGTGGAAATCCCAGTATGTTCAAGCCACAGTAGTAAGTAGGGGTGTGTTTTATTCTCTAAAAATAGACTGCATAAGAAAGAGTGCATTTATGACAAAATGAAATTGATCAATTTTTTCAGAAATGCCTGGCAGACTTGAGAACTTTACCCTAACTTTGATAAGTACTGTGTTTTCAATGAAACGCAGTGAAACCCAGTGAAACCCAACAACCAGTTGCACTTAGGGTCCAAAAAAATGTTTGGCTTTTGTGGTTTATTCTGCTTATTTAATGAGAGATTGCACCTTACCTGGACTGGCATACCGGCCCTGGTCTGTTCTTAACACATGAAAAGGAAATTTAAAGATAATAATTCAAAATAACTAACTTGATAGTCAGACCACCATATCCTACTGATATGAAGGCTAAGAGCATCTAGATGATGAGCTTACATTGTCTTACTTATGGTCAGTGACTTAAGTATGGATTTAGTCTCCTAACCTCATAACAGACTTTTGAATATGTCACCAGTTCTTGCATATTATTCATCTTGTGGAAAATGGGTGGCAAACACTGAAACTTCTAAACCAGAGAAATCTGATTGTGAGGAAAATTAGTCTGATCTAGAAGTTTGTTCACAATAGAGACAGAGGAGTCCTGTAAAACTTCATTCAGATAAAGGGAGAGTCCAAGAGACAGGTCCCTGTGGAGTCTCTCAAATTGCTGGAAGGCACAGCTTCCCTTTTATCCTCAGTTCCAGGACGAAAATTTCCCTCTCCCATTCCCCACTGGCTGAGGTACTCAGGATTTACATTCTTCCCAATACATCTACTACATGTATCCCCCTTTACATGTAACCCCTCTGCATCACACATCATATGTTCATTTAAATTAGGTTCTTCACTTCTCTGGGTGGAGAAGTTAATTTTCAGTAATCTACTGAGTTCTGTCCTAAAAGTTCAGAAGTTCAGGCTATGTTCAGTACCTGTTATCTTCAGACTACTCTCCCAGATTTACAGCAAGACCCAGACAAGGCCCTTAGCAGAGACATATTGTGATTTACAAACACATAGATAAGGTGAACTGTCTGATTCTTTTGTTGTTATTTCAACTCTCTCTCCACAGTTCTTCATTTGTAAAGACACTACTCACCTTAATCCTATCATGATTATTCAAAAACCACTCCTGACAAACAAAAACCATTCTGAAGATCAGCAAGGTTTTTTTTTCCCATGATTTTTTACAAAAAGCCCACAGTAATGTGGGATAGAATATTCTTAAAAGTGTTTTTTCTTGTCATGTGTAATTTAAGATGAAGCTGATGACTAACCATTAGTCCTAGATGAGAAACTGAGAGAGGAAAAGCCAAAGTATTCACACTTGCCATTGCAGGCATTGGGCAGGTGCCATATGGTTTCAGGCCTGGTTCAGAAGTTGGCTTTTTCCAAGCTCTATTCCCAACCATCACTTTACCTGCAGCTAGCCTGCTTGAAAGCATGGGAGACTTCACCCCTGTGGATCTGAGCTATCCTGTGATGCTTGCCTAGGGACACTCCCAGGCAGTCTTTTATCTTTCTAATATACTCGCAGCCTGTGTGTATTTTGCAGTAGAAGTGTATCCTGCTTTTGTAAAGAATCAATCTTCTTTTTTCTCTTACACTATAAATTAATTGATTTTTTTTCTGTGCATCTCAGAGCATTGTTACAGAAAAAAAAAAAAGGGAAAAAAAAAAAGACTGGATCTTGATAATTTGAGTGTGTTTTTTGAGTAGAATGTTATTTTAAATACCCCTCCCCTACATATCTTCCATCTTCTCATATCTGAGTTCAGTGTTCATTGAGCTACTGTATGAAGAGGATGGGGAAGTGGGAAGAAAATGATACAAACTGGCTGTATCTAACTGTGTTTTCACAAAAGTAAGCAGCTACCACTGAACTTTGTACAGAGCTCAAATCAGGAAGCAGGTCCTAAGAACCCCTGCCAAATCAAGGTACTTAGGCAAGACAGGTGAAGGAGTTGCTCGTTTATGGCTGCTAATAGAAAAAATGTCCCATCTTTTCAGCTTAGTTGAGATTAGGGTGCTTGAAGGCTTATATGGCAGCAGATTTTTAGGTATCTGAGGAATGTCAATGCAAAAAAAATTGTAGATCTCATGAAATAAAGCAGTCCCAGACCAATGCAGGTATTTAATAGAAGTTTAAAGATGGAAATTTTGGAATTAGTCAAGTAACTCCTAACTAAATTTTGGGTTATGTTGCTTCCTAGGGTCTAAGCCTTTAGTCTCTTTCAGGACCATGCTAACAGAAAGCAGGAATTACTGTATTCAAGCCTAAGTGAGAACTAAACATTAAGAAAATAAGCAGAAGCAGCCATAATTATATGGCTTGGAATTAATTCCTCTGTTGTTTCTGATACGTGTAATGATGACATAACGTTTGCTAAAATAGACAAGGATTACAAGAATAACCAGGATTCAGAAGCAGATGTCAGCTGCAGAGCAGATGCTGACATTAAATATTTCACTTTGAAATTCCATCAAAATGGCTTAAAAGAAAAGTGTTTTACAGATGTTACTGTAAGCGTGATAGCTACATGCATTTTGAATTTTGCTATTTCAGGAAGATGGTCTTTGGAAAAGGGCATGACTAGTGCAATTCTTCTGTGCTGGTAATCCCTTACTGCCTTTAATTAGCCACCTGTGAACAACTCTTGCTCATCTTTTGTTCATAAAACATCCAAAAATAACGTGAAATCCATATGCTTGCCTATGAGCCGAAATGCAGGGGCTGTTTCAGGAGTTTCTGTTAGTGTTACATCAGATGTCTTAGCATAAAATGAGCATCTGACCTCTAATGATTGCACGAGAGCAAATGAGATTAGTTTTGCTGCAATCATTTGTGATCTGATCTGTTTTGATATGTTATGATCACATGTTTGTGGTACACATATTTCCATTTTCCTTGAGATAAACAGCAAACCCACATATATTTAGTAGTCTGCCTTTCGAGTTAAATTTACATGATATTTAATGCAGTTTTGCCAAGGAAGACATGTATTTTAAAAGAAGATGATGCATCAGTCGTCTTACAGCAGCCATGGCTGGGCTGGTAAAGGAGCAGAGGAGACTCTACCTTTACAGGTTTTAGGTGGTATAAGGCTAGTGAAAATGCGAGCACATTAAAGAAAAATAAAAACCCTAACTGGTCTGTCCATTAAACCATCAAATCACCAGTGTTAAACTCTCCTGTTCTCCTGTTTTGTTCTCAGAACAGAGTTGTCTTTATCTTTTTGTGCTCCCAGGGAGGAATATTATCACAAGGCGCTCCAGCCACTACAACCAGCACCATCAGAGTCCTGGTACTATCCACATTACTGAGCCTCCCGGGAACTTTGCCTTGAGCAATATGCAGCAAAAGACTCCATCCTTGCCACAAAGAGGAGTTACGAAAATGTTGCGCACTGATAGAGAAGCAGCTGTTACCAGGGAACTGAAGAGTAAGACTTTTTTCTTCACTACCTAAACAAAAAAAAAAGAAACACAACAAACAACTAATGGTGGGTGCAAGGGCTTATACAAGACATACAAAAGGAAAAGAAAAAGGCATGGAATTGATTTGTGTGGAGGAGGGAAAGAGTACCGGGAGAAACATTATGAGTCTGCTAATGGATTGGATTGATCTAAGTGACCCAATAATGAAGTTTTTTCAGAACTCAGTATGATCAACTCTCCTGTGTCCAAATTAGAAACATTTTGTTAAATTTTAAGGTAGTTAGCAAAATAACTCCTTATCATTTTAAGTACTCAGTTAAATGTCTCCACAAAATAACAGCATAGACAAATACCTTCTGGATTTAGATGGAGAAATATGATACAAAAGCATTGCTGAATAATACCACATAATCTAATTTAAAGAGAAAAGTGGACATGTTTTTGAAGATTTTAATGGAATTGTCATCTTGTAAGTGTGTTTTCAGTATTACATCTTTGTGTTGCACATTAAACCCTATCCAAGTTGAACAGTGCTTAATGCACGTTGACCTCTTACTTTTGCCTCTCCACCATTGATTACACTGAAGAGGTATTACCCTATCTAACCATTGTACAAAGTCAGAGCCATTGGCTCCAGCCCTCACTGTGCCCAATGTCAGGTAACACTGTAGTGGAAGGGATAATTAATTACGGCAAGATTATATTTTTAAAAATATTAATATAGTTTATTAATATTAAATATTCAGAACTCGCATCACCCTG
>WBNM01016782.1:0-33876 GCA_013399055.1 Ramphastos sulfuratus | reverse complement strand
GGCCACAAACCCCAGACTTAGTGGCTCCAGATTCTTTGTCCTCTTTCCCACGGTTGCTTTCCCCAAAACAGAAGGAAGGAGAGCAGAAAAACATGTCTGGGCAAGCCAGGACATGTACAAGCCTATTTTGGCCTGCTTACGCCTACTATGATGAACACTGCACTAACGTGGGTAACAGTGCCAAGTCAGATAGGCTGTGCAAGACAGTAAGAAGCAAATCAGGTGAAGTGCCTAATTAGTGTCAGCTATTGTAAAATAAAAATGTATCCACACTGTAAAGCAATTATTTTTGCTTCTGCAAGTCTATACGTAGGACCTGCAGCTGCAGTCCAAAGTATTAAGAAAAATCCAGACCTAGAAGTTCTCTGCAGAAACTGATTTGTTATCCCACTTGATTTTTTTTTTTTTTTTAAGAAGCAAATAGACTTAGTATCTTAAATGCCAGGGTAGAATATTTTGTGGGAGGAGTCTTTAAAGTTACAAAAATTAGGCTGTATAGTAGATAGTATTTACACTTGTATATCAAAAAACCCAGGCTGAACTGCCTTTTGTTATGGATTGAAAAGTTACACAGGTTATGGCTCATAGGAGCCATATTCATGTTTACTGCTTACCAAAGTAATGGTCTTGCAGCATGTAGGGTCCTTACTCTGCATTATCAGAGTGCTCAATCTTGTGTGGAAACTGTTACAGCAGAAGTGCAGAGACATTTTGTAGCAAAGGTAATGGCTAATGTGCAGTGGGGATTATGCAAAATCAAAGATTGGTAGTACCAAGATGAATTAAAAAATCAATTTGGAAATTCAGGGGAATGTTATTCCATATATACATTTTTGTTTGTATCTACTACAATTGTTCTGTGAAGGAATAAACTGCTTAACACACAGCATAACCTTTAAAAAAATTAACCACTAGTCTAGTTACCACCTCTCTGCCCTATAGAACCCAAAGCTTTTGCATTCCATTCTGAGAAGAAGGTTTCATAGTCTGACCAAAAATATTTTTGAAAGCAAATTATGAAAAAGCAAACTCCTGCTTAAGAAGGAAGTTCCTTTAAAATCAAGCATCTCAGAGCGAGAATTTCATTGAGTCTCTTAAATGAAGCTTTGAAAGTGTAATGAGAAGCCCCACAGGCCAAAGATGGATTTGCTGTATTTCATTTGCCCTCTACATTTGTTTCCAAAGAACCACTCAGATATACAATGCCACTGCCACCTTAGTTCATGCTAAATGAATTCTGAATGCAAAGCTTGGCAGTATAAATTGGCTTTTAACCAGTTTACTTTCTGGGCTTTGCTATTCCTGAAAAGTGATAAATGAGTAAATAATTTCATTTTTCTTGCTAGTCAGTCTTCTTCTCTTGTTCACAAGTACAAAGTTGTGATGCTGAAACTACTGACTTGTCAGGAGAGTATTTAAATCCAGATGAATTGCTCCAGTTCAATAAAACCAGGTTATTAAGTGTTTCAGCACCTCCTAGACAGATGTGAAGTTGGGCTACTACTACACATTGCTTGTGTATATTTGCAAGAATTATTAGACTTTAAATTGTAAACTCCTCAGAAGAGGGATTTCATATGCATCTTTGAACCAATTGAAGATAGTACTTTAGTTTGGTCCATTGGTCCAAACATCAGATCTAGCTCATCCTAGCATATTTTCCCTTCAATATACTTAGAGCTCCATGTAATAATAATGGAAAGAAATGTTACCTTTTCTTGAAAGCTTGCAATATACTTTGTGCTACATAGTATGCCCCTGATTTTCTTAGACTCAGATAGTTATACTGGAAACTACTTTCAGTGGAAAATTCTGCTATTCTTACCTTCGTTTTTTTTTTTTTTGAGGGAAGCTGGAAATGATGGTGACTGGTGATTGAAATGTCAGAGTATAAACTGAGAACCCCAAATATAATTTTTTTGTTTGTTGGGGTTTTTTTTTTGTGTGTGTGTGTGTGTGTTTGTTTGTTTGTTTGTTTAAACAATATTTGATCACTTTAAGGGGGTTGATTATGTATATCTTAATTTTTTGAGTTGGGTATTATTGACATAGTGTCTCAGCACAACCATCACTATTGGCAATAATAATGTGGAAGAGGAGAGTGCTTGGAAGTATGTTAAGCCCCCCCAACAAATAAACCACACATGTCCTCTAACCCAAAAACTCCAGAAAACCAAAGCTCTTAACATCTAATACCTGTAGCAGAATATTCATCAACTGTCCCCATTTATGTAACTGTAAAATACAGGAGGATTAACTATTAGCTACTTCTCTGTGTTTTATACTTTAGAAACAGAACAAGATTGTAGAAAAATACTTCTATCCATAATCTTTTTCCTTCTTGGAAGAGTCTTAAGGTGCAGCTATTATACTCTTTTCTCATCTTTATAGCTTGCAGAGAAAATATTTATAAGTATTTTCCAGTACATTAAAGTTCTGTATGTTGGCTTTACGTACTTACGTACTCCAAAAAGAAGCACATAGTTCTGTCAGCAGAATTTATAAAGCTATGTTTTCCAGTGACTTTGCATACCATGACTTGAAGCATAAGCTTCCTCCATCTGCACACCCTTCCTTTCCAGAATCTTCTACATGCTTTTATTTGGCTGTCAGCAAGGTAGGAAGTAGAATATCTACGACTGTCTTGTAATTGAGCAATTGGCCAGCAAGAGCCACACAAAGTTTTCTTTTTAGGAGACAAAAAAGAAAAAGAAGCATCAGCTCTCAAGGACTACATGCCATGGAAGCCAGTTCTAAGTGTTTTTATTTCTTTTTGTCAGTTGGGTTTTTCTGAAAGTGGCAGATCACCTGAAAACTAACTACATTACACTGGGATTGCACAGAACCATAAACTAAAGTAGGTTAGGTAGGGCCTCTGGAGATCTCCCATTTAAAGCAGGACTAGCTTCCAAATAGATAAGGTTATTCAGCACCTTGTCCAGTCAAATTCTGAGTATCTTCATGCATGGACATTCCAGAGCATGTCTGTATAACATGTTTGTATACTTAACCATGCTCATGGTGATTTTTTTCCCTGTGTGTCTAGTTGGAATCTTGTGCATTAGAACTTAAAACCATTGCCTCTTTTTGTTGCATGCAAACCCCCCATTTTCCTAAGAATCCTGGCTAGAAGCATGCAGACTGACTCCTAGTCAAGAGCTTTAAACACTGGCTTTCTGGCCTTTACAGTTTTTGAAACAAGCTGTGAAAGAAGTCTTTTGGTAACTGAATTACAAACTGGTGTTTGTAATTCAGTGGCTATACTGGAACATTTTCACCTGCTTTGGTAATCCCTTGGAGACTGAGAAGACTAAGACAAACAGAACGATTGACTTCCTAGAACACTTCTGTCTTTAGGGAGGCAATAAAGACCATGTGACAAACAGCAAGCATCAAGAGGCAGTGGCTTCAGCTACTGCTTTGCTTGAAACAGAGAAGTCACACTTTTTTGACACTGCAGTTGGTACTGCCAAATTAAAGCATTCAGGACACTACCTGATGATCTTTGCTGAGTGTTCAGTTTGCATCACACATCTATCTTATTTTTTTGTTCAGGAGTGACTTTTAACAAGGTTGGGATAAAGGTTTTAAACAAAACAATCCAGTCTTTAAATCACCACATGATTACAGGCTGGAAGAAGGCTCTAGAAGATTTTTCTGAGGCTCTGCATAAAAACCACCAAATGAGTCATATCCTGTAGTTCATAAAAAACATGAACTTTTGCTTTTTTTTTCCGTCAAATAGCTCTTCTAAACTGAGCTGAAACTTGATTTCTACTTTGTCTTCTGTTTCATGCAAGCTGCACCTCAGAATGTGCTAAACTGAAAGAATTTTAGTGTTCTGGTTTCAATTACCCCAAGGCTGGCCATGGAGTTGCTTCTTATCCACTATCTTGGCACACTATTTTTTTTTTTTTTTAAGTTACTAGAAATAATTTTGAAGAACCATCTAGTTGTCTTTGAAATGAGTATAAAAATAATTATTATATAATCAAGTATATGACAATGACTCAAAATAGTAAGTTTTAAAGGAAGAAATATATGGTGGGAACCTGCACACTGCTAGTCACACAGAGAAACAGTCTGCTATGAATCATTTAAAATCAGTCTTAGTGCCTTTTAATGGAGGATACCATTGTGAGCGTTTGATGTTGAACTCAGACTTGGTAATTCGATATTTAAATAGAGTGATTGACATAATCAAGAAACTGAAAGGCCATGTGAACAGTGTATAAAAATATTTGTCTGAGGAACAGGGAATCAATCATTATGTTTTAGTTCAAAAGTATTTACTTTATTCCTTTATAAATTCAACCTTGAATATAGATTCTTTTGTGAAAGGCTGCATACATTTCTCCCTTGGCATGTAGGTCAATTGTACCACTCACCTTTTTGAGGAAAAAATCATGTTACAGCTATACTTAAAAAAAAAAAAAAAAAGACCCACTGAGATTTATGTTGTTCTCATTTCTTTGATAGGTTATCATAACACTAATGGATTTCTGTAACAGATTGGAGGTTTTGAACTCTCACATTGGTAAATAAAAAATGTAGCAATATCTTAATACAGCAAATCTAAGGACCCTGAAGAATTATGATTCAGAATGTATCACATCATAGAAAGTATTTGTTACTGGCTAACAGACATACACCAGATCTATCTAGGAGAAGAGAAAAAACAGTTACCCTATAAGAAGATTATAACATAGGCAAAAGTTTTATCGGGGAATAATGTATTGTATCACTTATGTAGGCAGTATGAAGTAGCATAATAAAGTTATAAAGTAGTAGTATTATGGTTCATTTGCAGCTATTTAGAAGCAGAAATGCTTACTATTAACTATATCTCTTGAAAGATTACATCTTAAAGCCTGTGTTGTGGGAACAATATTTCTTGCCCTATGAAACACAAAATAATTGAAGATATTTCACCATAAACCTTGAAACTGATGCTTTAAAATAAAAGGCATAAATTCTTCTTTAATCATACCTGCAAGTCTTTTTTTCCATGCAGACACATAGTCTAGCAAGAAGGGCTACTGTTATGAATTCTTTTCAAAGAAGAATGATGCCTAATCTTTTTTTCTGCTTTATGACATTGCTTCTGCCAGTCTTACGGGGGGAAAAAAGGAGAAAGAATAAAATAAGGAGTACTATTCTTTCCGGAGTGGAGGAAGAAATGTTGCCTTCTCAAATCTAGTATTTTATCTACAAGCAACAGAATAATGCATCATGAAAGCATGAAATAAGTTCCACATTATTAGTATGCAAATGCTAGTTATAAGCAAACAATCAGCTTAACCTACAGATTGTCCACAGTGAATCATGTCTGATATGTGAAAGTAAAAACTGCAGGCTAAGGGCCTATCAGAAGGCATTCTAAGCCTTTCTGCCATTGTTACAGCTGTGCTATGAACTATCTGGTCATTATAGTCCATTAGGTAGCTTCCAGACTGAAGTGATTTATTTAATTGAGAAGATGTTATAAACAACCTTTTCAAAGAGTCCTAACTACCAATGCAAAAAATGCAGCATATGTTGTTGAGAAGCACTTAATAAACACATTCTTGGGGTACTTTCAAAATTGGGATGAAAGTGAACATAGAGTAGCACACAGAAATTAGGCAAAATCCCTGCTGTCTTGTATATTTTAAGGGATGGATGTCTTAATTTCAGGCGTCTGACTGGCATGGTATATCTGATTGTTAGAAGCAGATAGCTCCTAACTGATTGGTTCAAGAAGACAGAGACCTGGACTTAGACCTTGGACCTTGGACTCCAACATTCACAGGAGGAAGAAAGAATTAAGATCTATATCATGTAAAGTGAATCAGGAACTGTGGAGAGACCTGAAGAAAAGTGAAGACATTTGGAAGGAAACGTTTTTTTAAAATGTATTACCAGGAAAGCATTGTATTTTATCAGAGAACAAGCTAATCTTACAACGACAATCAGTCACAGGCATCTCTTTTCCCAAGATACCAGGCCTTGATCAGCTGAAATAAAAGTTCTAAGTACTCCCCTGTGGCACTCCAGATCAAATGCTGTCACCTTTAAGTGTGTTGTTCTTTGATCATCTCTTTGGTTATGCCTTTGTACCCAAAACAAGACCAGCTGCACCTAACAAGATCCACGTGAATGAGAAGAGTAACATTTCTTGTAACTTTGCCACAGGTACTGCAAATCAGTTTATCTTTCCCTCAGATGTGATCATGATCTTCACCTGTTTTACAGAAGTACTGAACCTCTGAACTGACGTAAATGCATTGCTTAAGCTGAAAGAGCTATTTAATTCCTTTTGCAAATAATTTATACAAGTGAAATAGTTATTAAATGCTTAACATTATCTTTCTTTAGTTCCAGTACTTCTTGCTTGAAAAAAATAAGGGGGATACTGCTGGGACAGAGCTATTCTAATGATCAGAATAGTGACTGTACAGAAGTCACAATCTTTGGTAATAATTAACCTTTATGCAACTGGATGGATATTCTGGTCTGACATTTATACAGTTGCACCACTGATGGGAATTCTCCTTAAATACAGTGTTCAGGTTCTAGCAGCTACAGAGACATGGTCTTGTAAAGCTGAAGCACAAATTGAAACACACACAGAACAGTTTCAAAACCATAAGACTCAAACAGATGCTAGCAGCAACAGAAAAATGATTGGCAAGCAAGATGAAAAAGGTACCAGGAAACAATATGTGTTTCCCGCAGATTCATGGTAGAAAAGTTCATTCTGACATTGATACTAATTGATACGTTATCTTGTAGTTCATTAGGATGGCAGAACACTCAGACCACCTGACAGGACAGTAAGAGTAGGAATGCAGAGAAAGACCCTTCCTCTGTGTGTCTTACTGTACTAAGCTTTCTTCTGTCCTTGAGGCACTAAGATAAGCTTTGGATAGTCTCCACTGTTTACAGCCTGTAAGATTATAGAATCATAGACTCATAGAATGGTAGGGGTTGGAAGGGACCTCCAGATATCATTAAGTCCAACCTCCCTCAAGAAGGATCACCTAGAGCAGGTCACACAGGAACACATCCAGACAGGATTTGAAAGTCTCTAGAAAAGGAGACTCTGCAACCTCTCTGTGCAGCCTATTCCAGTGCTCCATTACCCTTATAGTAAAGAAGATTTTTCTCACGTTGAGGTGAATCTTCCTGTGTTCCAGTTTGCATTCCTTAGTCCTTGTCCCATCACTGGGCGCTATTGAAAAGAAACTGGCCTCTTCTTCTTGACACCCATCATTCAGGTATTTTTAAACATTAGTAAGATCTCCCATCAGTTTACTGAAGATCTGACCTGAAGATGTCCTTAAATCTATTTTTTTTTACTTTTCATTCAAATGTTCCTGTTTATCCCCTTGAAACATCATTTCTAGGTGAATGTGTAAACTGACTTCTTCTGATATAACTGACCACTGTTTCATAAGTGATAAATACTGTGTGAAGACCACTGTGATATAACTTCTCAGGTGAAACTTGTGTTCAACCTGGCCATCTTCATCACAAATCAAGACACTTAAATATACCCCAAACATCAGACCATGGGTTTTGTTCCATTATGTACTGTGTTACAGCATGAGCATATTGAAGGTGCAGTAAGGGTATAAGATGCCAAATGCAATACTGTTCTCACTGGAGTCGAAAGTTTTGCAGTGGATGTCATGCATGTGGAACAATATATATCCACAAGAACAAGATATTTGTGGTTCTGAACACAGACCTCTTGCTTCTAATAGCAATTTGCCACTTTGCTGCTTTGAGTAGTGAGCTTCTGGAGATGAGTAAATGGCAGGGAAATCCTCACCAAAACATGGTTTTTAAATGTCTAATATCTACAAGTTATACTGACTGCTTTGACATTGGGACGTGCTGATGCTGTCAGTTCTGTGAATATATTTTGCATTTTGAAATTGGTGTAGGTGACACACCTGGAAAAATGTGGTAACAGAGAGACGGACTCTTTGGATGGCACATGGGAACCCAGAAATAAGTGCAAGCTAAGTGATGAACTGATGTAACTTAAAACATGTTTTCCCTGTGTTTTGAAAAGGGTTTACCTTGACAGATCTAATCCTCCTGTTCTGCTTCTTGAGACACTCCAGTGGTGTCTAAACACTGCTGTTTGTTGTTTGGTTTCTTTTAAAAAGACAGAGGCCATCCCTACTTTCAAGACAGCCCTCTCTCTCTCTTGATAACATCAGCTACATGTGACATTTCTGCTCTCAGCAGCAGTTTCTCTGTTGGGCTGGTTGTGGTAACTCAGCAGCTCTGATTCTTTTGCAAGGTGCCAAAGGGAGAAGGTGTGGACAGAAGATGGACAAAAGGAAGTAACTCTGAAAAATAGTTTGAAATCTGTACTGCTAATGGAGAAAATGTCACATTTCTTATAGTGTTAATTTGTTACTGATTTCAGCAGTGAAAACTGAAGGTTCAGCTTCTTCCGCACTGACACAAGTGCCTTGAGCTTACCCAGATACTGAAATATTGCAATCAGTTTGTTGCCATTTCTTATATACAGGTGTACATCTCGCTTTTTACATAGGTCTTTCAGGCCTGTATGAAGGGCACTGCCTTTGAGAGGGATTCCTTAATTTTGGGGAATTACACTTACCCCTTTGTGGTCATAATATGTGAAATTCAAGCAGTGGTGAGAAGCAATGGCATTTTCCTGTTACATAATTGGAAAGGGTTGATTCTAACCCTGAGCACCACAAAGTGTACTACGGCTCTTGTATTGCTGAAGTCTAGGTGCAAGGGAAAGATACCCTTAAGATTACAATGCTTTTCCTAGGGATCACTAAGACTACTTGGTTCTGACAAGTTAGATAATAGTGCCAGTGATTGCTTTCCTCTAACATACACTCTGTAATCATTTGCATTTTTTTTCAACAGAGTCTTCTGTCCTGTTCAATTCAGTGGAAGGTCTGATACATTTTCTTCAATTCCATGAGATAGTAATGGTATGTAAAGAGGAGTTTCTGCCATGCCCTGTCATGGAAAAACACTGGAGTTTCTACAAAGAATGTGAAGATTTTGGATTCTAGAATCATCTTGAGTGCTAACACTTTTTTCTTCATTGTCACTTAAAATGAACCATTTGAACTTATAGATCTAAGTGTTTTGCTGCTGTCATTTTGATAAATTGTTTACCTACATGTGGAATGGACTGAAGGACTGGGTAAATGACGAGTGGGAGAGTACTCTGTAGCAGGTGAGGGTGTCAATATTGAACTTTGTGCTCTAAGATTAAAAAAGCAGGGAAGCACACAAGGACTGTTGTACACTGGTGTTCATTGTGAATTATATTGCAGGTTGTTAACTTTGTATGAAATTCCACTGATTTCAGTGGCTGCCTGTGCTTGATGAGGCTGCACAAAATCATATAAGTATCAATACCGATAGTCACTTCCTATTAGTTAAACCTGGAACTGCACTGCCTGAGCATATGCTATCAGAAATGGTTGCTTATGTTTGTGTAGTAACATAACTTATTAGGTTAGGTAAAAAATCCAGATGGGCAGCTTGCAAAATCACAGCAGCTTTACTTTAAGTGGCATGGATATGTACAAACATTTGAGAAGGGAGTGGATGCTGGGAGAGGTTAGAAGAGGAATCTTAGCCACTGGAAGTGCTCAGGGCAATTCCATTCGTGTTGCAGCCAAGTCTTTCTGTTAGGCAGAAAATATGCTGGCATATGGCAGGAAAAGCAGTTAGCCTCTTTGTGGAACACAGATTTTTCCCGTCTAACAATATTTTAGATATTCATCCTGATCCCTGGAGGATTTCTATTTGTTTTAAGTTTACAGTGTGTGAATCTGCCTCAGTAGCATATTTATAACACATTTGACTGTCATGAGAGTTATCTGCATTCACATGGCATTCTGGCTCTTTTGTCTTCTGGATTATAAGAAGAGATGAAATAATAGCACCTGCTGCTCCTAACTCCAGCGAATGGCAAGAGAAATATCTCCTGTCAATGCATAACAACCTCACCTAGCTATTTGGAGTGCAAAGAGCTGTTCTGCAGAAATTTGATTAGTGTCTTAAACAGAAGGTGGTTTAAGGAAGAGAGGGGGTTCTGATGTGCTAAGAGCTAGAATGCATGAACAATCATAGCCTGATGGGCTGTAAGGATAAAGAAATGCAGACAGCCTGAAAGTACAAATAGTAAAAGCCTACTAAGTGACAGGTATTTGGTAAAGGTCACTTTCCACACAGAAAGGAAAAGGAGTGGTCTCACAGCTGCAGCAGGAAAACAAACCTGAAGGCATATTGGTTTAAGGCAAATGTTCATTCAAATACTATACTTCCACTTTCACTGGAAGGTGAAAGAATTTTGACAGTTGAAATGACTACAGAATTACTTACATGTTTGCTTGACAGTTTTCCTTTGTTACAAGATGTCAAATAAAATCAATTTGTAAAAACTGGAAGAACTGGCAGTAATACTTTTAGTCCATTATATTAATGTGATTAACATGACCTAAGGCAATCCTAAGAAAGAGTGACAAAAAACCCTTTGATTGATTCAACGTGGGCAAAAATGTAAAAGTGCAAAGCATTACATGAAGATGTCTCTTATGGTATACATACAGTAAGTTACCAGAGGTTTTTTCAATGCTTATATTTTATATAAGCATCTTGAGAAAGGTGTTGGCTTGACAAGGTATGTTTTCATATGACTAACAAATAGAAGATTCTACTTCCCAAATCTTCTTGCAAGTGTGAATTTTCCCTGTTCTCCCTACTGGAATATTTTTCTTAATGTGAAGATCCATTAGAGATGGCAAAAAGTTATACCATCATGAGTAGGGTGTTTTGCTTTCTCTGTTTAATTGTATGCTTTCTACATTTACTTTGGCATAAAAACATATATGCTGTTACACAGGTTAAGGATACACAGCTATTAGCAATCCAAACTGTAGCAGAGTAATAAAGCTTCTGCACACAAGCAGAGGTTAGCCCTCCCAGCCACTCCTGCTCCTTTCATAAGTCAGTTCTTTTATTAAATAAACCCTTCTCCACTCCTAGGCTGCTAGTTAGCACATATTGTGTGTGGTGCAGGCTAAAGGAAAAAGGACATAAAACGCAAAGAATACAAAGCCCCTGGCATCGTGCCTGTTGTTAATATTCAGGTGAGGAATAAGAGGAGAAAGAGATGATGCAGCAATCAAAATATTCAGATGAAGAGTTCCTTTATTTATTACTGAGAGGGATTTAAAAAAATCACTGGGAAGATTAATACCAGCGAGGAAGACTGCAAGGTACAAATCAAAATAACTAGAGGAAGTTAAGCAGCTGGAAGGCAGACAATGCAAGATTCATAGATTTCAAGGCCAGCAGGGACTGGTGTGATGAGCTGACCTCTCGAATAACAAGCCAGAGATTAAGAAAAGGTGCAGGCAAGGGAGATACAGGGAAAAGAGAAGAGAAAGGCACAGACAGAGCTAAATTTACTCTAGGCAGAGGATCAGCACAAAACACTGCACTTTCATGCCAGACAAAGCTTAACTATAACCAGCAAGGGCAGTTATGGTGACAAAAACATGGGAATGAAGGCCAGCTTCAGAAAGTTTAAAGTACTGTGAGGCACAAATACATGTCAGGTTTTTGGTGGTAGAAATGGAAAGAGACATGGGAGCACCTATCTCGAAAGGGAAAAAGATCCTTGGGCAAGAGGTAGCAGGGCTCACTGAAAGGTCTTTAGATTCAAATGGGGATGAAAATTGTCTTGCTAAAGAGGAGCCTGGGAGCAGTATGCCATTGTCCTTGGGACAGTGTGGCAGTAAGGTCTTTCAGCTGAAAACCTGCCCTGAAGAAAAGGGCCTGGGGGTGCTTTTAGACCGCCATGAGCCAGCAGTGTGCTCAGGTGGCCAAGAAGGCAAACAGTACCCTGGCTTTGGCCTGCATCAAGAATAATAGTGTCACAAGAAGGACTAGAGAAATTAGTGTCTGCCTTTGCTTGGCACTGGTGAGGCCACACCTGGAGTACTGTGTTCAGTTTTGGGCACTGCAATCTAAAGACATGGGTGTTACTATACCAGGGAGCTTTAGGTTAGACATTAGGAATAACTTGTGTACTGAAAGGGTTGTCAGAAAACTGCAACAGGCTTACCCAGTGAAGTAGTTGAATTGCTATCCCTGGATGTATTTAAAAGCTGTCTAGATACAGTGCTCAAAGATATGGTGTAGTAATGGTCCTGGTAGAATTAGATAGTGTTTGGACTTGATGATTGTGTTTTCCAACCAAAGTGATTCAGTGATTCTATGTGAATGAAGCTTTGGAACAGTGTTTAATGTGCTGTAGGGGACAAATTCACAATCTGATTTTGGTGGTGGATATTGAACCAAGGAGGAAGGAGGCAAAAGCAGTACCAGGATAATATTCCCAGTAAAGACTTGATTTTCAGGTTTTCAAATCTTAACTGCAGAAAATCACCCTGTTCCAATTATCAAGAATATTAACAAGTGCACACATGAGATGCAAGCCCTTTTCCTGGTCACCTGTAGTTAAGTAACCAGTTGAATAGGAAATAATGTCACTGATCTGGAATTTAAATTATTAAGTTTTTTTGAAACTTTTTTTTTTTTTAACTGGAAAACTTTTACACTTTCTGGAAACATGGCAAGAACAGAAGCTTAAGCATGACACAGGAAGGGACTAAAACATTTCAAAGATTGAATGGGATTCAAAGGAGGAGGAGGAGGTTATATGAGGTTTTGGTGTGTGGTGTTTGTTTGGTTTGTTTGAGTTTTGTTATTTGCTGGAGTGAGTGCTGTTGGTGCTAAAGCTTTGCTTTGTTCCTGGCAGAAGGTTTCACCTCTCACACCAGTATTACATCAGAGTTAACTAGCAGGTGAGTAGCCCAGCAGTTATGTCCTTTGGATTTCGCTTTGGTTTCTGTGGAAGGAGATCAGGCATGCGGTTGCACATAACACGGTTACAGTGGCTTAAACAATTAAGCAGCCTTTAGCCGAGCTGTCCGAGTTGTGCCCAGCTGCGAGGTCTGCGCCAAGGGAGCGGACAGATGCTTTCCGCTCTGGCGTAGCCTTACACGATTTCTCGCTGAATGAACCAGTGCCTCAGCCGTGCAGGCCGTCGGAAAGCAGAGCCTAGCAGCTCAGCATGGCCTTAAAACACATGCCTGAAGTAGTTATGAAGCTGCAGGGCTTCAGTGTACGGTCAGTTAATTTCACTGACTAGCGGAGGCTTAACGCCAGACTAAAGCTTTTTCGTTCACAACAGCAGCCTCCGTCGGCCGCTCCGCTCGCCGCTCTCCCCGGGGCCACTGCAAACCATCGCTTCGCGGGTGCCTGTGTTTTCCTGTAGGCAGCCGAGCGGAGGCGGCCGCCGCAGCCGCCGCCGCCGCTTCGAGGGGAAGGGCGCAGAGCCCAGGCTGCCGCAGCCGCCCGAAGGCCCATCCTCGAGGTCGAATGCGCATCGGCCGCTGCCGCAGCCGGGCCAGCAGCATCGGGGCCCGGCTTAGCAGCTCCGCTTTGTCGTCCTCCGAGCGGGCTCCTTCCCGGCCACGGCGTCCGCAATGCCACGGCACGGACTCCCCGCTCCTCTCTCCGCCGCCCCGCCTCCTCGGGGGAAGCTCCGCGCCGCATCTGCAGGAGAGGCAGCGAGAAGGCGATAGACTCTTTCCGAGCCCAGGTGCCTGCTCCTGCCTAGCAGGGGGCTGCTCCGCTCTCGGGAACCCCGCCGCTGCTCCCTCCTCCTCCTGCCTGCTAGGTTGCGGGACGGGCTGCGGCCCCTCCTTTTCCCTTCACGTCATGGGGGTGCCGTGTCGCACACATGTCTGTGCACAGACGCCACGCGTGTCCCCGGGCAGGGGAGCGCACGCCGCCCGCAGCTTCCAGCCCAGGACAGCCGCGCTCGGCGCCGGTGAGTGCTCTGCCGGCGGACGCGTCCCGGGACAGCGGCAGCAAAGGGAACCAGACCGGCCTGTAGAGCAGGGCCCTAACTTTTTGCGCGGAGCGGTGAGCAGGGGCTGCAGCAGCTCCCGCCTCCTCACGGTGGGTCCCATATAGGCGCAAACTTGGAAACTGCCGCGGCTGCGGAGTTGGAGGAGGACGGTGGCGGCAGCTGCGGGGAGCAGCGGATCGGCCCAGGACCGCGCCGTGCCAGGCAGGGCGCGGCTCTGGTGGCTAGAAGAGGAGGGTCGGTGCCGGCGGGTGCTGCTGGGGACCTCCGGTAAGAAGACGTCCTGCGTCTTAAAAGTTAATTACGGGGGATTTTACGTCGCGGGAGTAGCAAGAGGCAGCGGCTAGGAGGCTGCAGGCATTCGAAGTCAGGGCACCCACCTGCCTGCACCCCGTCTCGCAGAAGGTGTGTCGGGCTCTGGCAGCCACATAAGCTTTTTTTCAACAGTTAAACCAACTTAAATGTGTGGTTTGGTAGCAGGAGACGGATTTATTGTGACGTTGGCTAAAGTCTTGTGGGTTTTTTTGCGTAAACAAAACCGTACGCGGTATTCTGTAGCAGTGTTTAATTTGCCAAGTGCACTTACTTGTATCCTTAGTATGGAGAGAGGCCCTTTTTCCTTGCGAGGTAACAAAACACGGCGGCAGAGAGCAGTCAGGAAAAAAACAAACCGTTTCATTTTCCTCGAGGAGGGTCAGTAGCAGCTTCTCTTAGGGATGAAGAGACTTGCTAATACAGAGTTAAGGCTTGTGGAAGGAGACCCTAAGGGAAGCTTCCCTTGAGGATAACTTGCCCACTGTGTCGGACGTGAGGATTTGCTCCACTGAACACCCTCTGGCTTGTTCCAAAAATCTAGTCTATAAACCAACCTGTTATTTTTTGAGTTAGGCAAATTTTCTTACTAGTAACCTTTTAAAATTAAAGACTTCCTTTTTTGCATTTGCTAGCCTGGGAAAGAAGCTGGTGATGGGTAGATCTGGTAGATAAACTTGCAGCTGGGGTGGAGGTGGTGAAAAGGGAGGAGGTGTTTACTCTCTTGCAGACCAAGAGCTACAGCAGTTGACACTGAAAGTTTTAAGACTGAGAACAACTAAGTGAAAGTGGGGTTTTACAGAATACTCAAGCCAGCTATAAAGCGTTTTGTCCTGTCTGTTTTCACCTGCCCCAGTCTGCTACATGTCAGAAAGTTTACATTGGTTCAAAAGCAACTGGATGGAAAAAAAAAAAAAAGAAAAGAAGTTTTATGAGAAAATTTTAACCTGTGGGTTTGGAAACTTTTGAGCTGTAAGGGAACAGAAACCAAAAGCATTTTGAAAAGTTTTTGGAGAGTACTTGTTCTCCTTCTGCTCTTTCCCCTCTTTACAAGCATCTGCTTTTGGGTAGTCTGAGACAATATCCTGGAGTAGATGGGCCTGCTGGATGTGGTGTGCCAGTTCTCCCATGCATGGAGTTTCTGTGAGATGGTCATAGAAAGGGAAGTGAAATGCTACTGTATTTGTACAGATGTGGGATTTTGGTCTTATATATCTGATAGTGATGGGCTTTTGGTCCAGTTCTTCAGTATTTTCCTCTGCTCTGCCCAGCTGTAAAGGCATTTGAAGATGGGTGACAACCCTGGCTAATGTTTCTGAGCAATTCTTAAGGACTGCAACTTTCTGAAAAGCACTAACAGTGATAAGGGATACATTCATATTTGAGTTGCCTGACTTGACACAACCCTTGTGCTAGGATTACAATGGGAATGCAGGGTAGGGTACTGGACACTGAAATGTGCTTGTGTACCAGGTTCTGTAGATTTTGTGGATGATAGCCTGTACTGTGTATGCTGTTTTCTGACCTAAGGTATGCAAATTATTCTCATCAGTCAACAAGCTGTGATAATCTTAAAAATGCTATAGTGGCTGCAACTACATCTGCTTATGTAGTAGTTGTCAGGTGAGCTGCGAAGAATTAACTGAAAGTAAAAAAAAAAAAAAAAAAAAAGGACCAAGGGCCAAAGCCATGTGCTATCATTAGGTATACAGGAAGTGGTGAGTGCTAACACGTTCAGAGAAGCCAGAAAAATGGAGTGTTGGTTGAGAACAAACATTTAAGTCCAGAGATTGTTAATCACATTGATCTTTTCAGCCTGGCAGCTGTTTAGCCTGGCCAGATATGACCGAGGGCCTTGGTGTGTGTCCAGAATGTACAGAATGATCTCAAGAAGCTTTATATGCACTAACAGGGCAGAAACAGAGCATTTTCAAGCAGGTTTCACGAAAGGATGGTGCAGGAGTGTTGGAAACTTGTTAGCTGTTAGTCAAATCTAGGAGTGGAGCACCAGAGAGGTACTGATGCACTTATTTGCCCACCGCAATGGTTACTGTGTATCTACATGACAAGTTGACTTCAGATGGGAAGTGGATGAGAAGAGTGGACTGTCCTGATACATAGCGATGAAACAAATTTGGTCGCACTAGCAGATGATGCCTAAGAGGACTCTAGAAGGAGCTTAGGTCATTTGTGTGACATATACTTCTACAGAAAGATGTCAGGAATCATACATTGGCTCCAGCTTTTGAGTTCTTTCAGGAAATAAAAATAAACTAAGAGATGCAGCAGATGAGTCTTAAAAAAACTGACTTCTGCAACACTAAGTCCAGCAAATGAGGTATATTTTGAGTGACTCTGTCAGACCTCTCAGTGAAAAACTTAAGAAAAGAAGGTTTCACCATGATTTTCAGTGTGAACAAACACACCACAAAGGTCCCTCTGCTTTAAGTACGAGTTGAGCAACTGTGAAGAAAGAGAAGCTCTCTTAACGAATCATGCTCAGACAGATTCATCACTAAGCAGACCACAAGGGGTCATGCCAGCTGGAGATTCACGCATCCTTATGCTCTGTCCTGTTGTCTAACCAGAATGTGGCTTGCACGGTGCATCAGGATTCCCTGATGCTAATTAAAGACCTTTTCCCTTTGGATTGTATGTTGCAACACACTATTGGCCCTTGTGCATTTTTGTGGTGCATCGTTATTTGATAAGGGGGGCAGTTTCTGTGTGCTTGCTTTTCAGACAAGCTAGTACCCATAATGTTAATGCAAAAAATGTACTGCCGTCTGCAGACCTTTTAAAATTCTTTATGTGCAGGGAGCTTTTGTCTCACAGGAAATTGCTATAATCTAAATCTACATTCTTAACTTTCTAATCGATAACTTTTTATACCATTGTTCACTGTACCCTTCCGTAACAGTTAAAAAGGGGTAGAGTTGACCCAACTACTGTCATGCCACATGGTATCTTATGCATGCAGGGAATGCCAAATAGTAAGTGGGAAGTTAAAAAACTCTATGAATTCACCATGCTGGGCCTGTGAAGCTAAGACATGACTTCAGGGTCCTGTCGATGTGGAGCTTCAGCCTGCATCAGAGATTGGCGTGCAAATTGTAAGCTCATAGTAGAGAGGTGTGTGGTTTATCAATAAGTATGAGCTAGAAGGCTGCTGCTGGGGCGATGTGCACAACACTTGGGTCAAGATGTGGATGGAGGGGAGGAGAACGCTACATGTGCTGCTGCTGTGCTTTCCTCAAGGGAAAATACTGTGGCCTTTGTTCATGGTACACACAAATAGTATAATATACAATGTTCCTCAAATTTCTTTGTAACCATTGCACACACAACACTTGTATAATAGCACAAAAATATGTTTCTTAGAATCATAGAATCATAGAATGGTAAGGTTGGAAGGAGACCTCAAGGATCATCTAGTTCCAACCCCCTGCCATAGGCAGGGACACCTCCCCCCAGCACAGGTTACTCAAGACCTCATCCAACCNGGATTGTGCCTACCCAGGTGCAGGACCTTACACTTGGCCTTGTTGAATTTCATGAGGTTGGCTTGGGCCCACCTCTCCAGCCTGTCCAGGTCCCTCTGGATGGCATCCCTGCCCTCTAGCAAGTCGACTGTGCCACACAGCTTGGTGTCATCTGCGAACTTGCTGAGGGTGCACTCGATTCCTCTGTCCATGTCACTGACAAAGATGTTAAACAGCACTGGTGCCAGCACTGACCCCTGAGGGATGCCACTTGTCACTGGTCTCCAGGTGTACATTGTGCCCTTGATCACCACTCTCTGCGTGCGACCATCCAACCAATTCCTTATCCAGCGAGTGGTCCACCCATCAAGTCCATGTTTTTCCAGCTTGGTGACCAGGATGTCATGTGGGACAGAGTCATATATATTGCCATATAAGACATACTGTATACTTCATGAGCTATTTAGAGGTGAAATTGCTATGAAGATAATTGTGTCTAAAGAGTTCAGAAAGCATCACCAGGACTTCGAGGGTCAGACCAGTAGCCCAAGTTTCTGGCTGTGGCTCAGCGATGGTGCTGTTTTATCTCAAAGATCTGTAGTCTCAGTACCTAAGTATCACATGAGACCAGTATTTGGTGAGGCTTTTGACAGAGATTCATAACATCTGGGTATTTTCCTACCGCTCCCCAAGTCTTCTTCACCCTCCTGTAGGATGAAATTAGGTCTCTTTGATGTGGTCTGTTCTTTTTACAGTGTTTTTCCCCATCTTCTTGATGTCTAGAAGTGCTATGTGAGTAAACAAATTTATGTGCTTATTAAACAGATAATGGCTTCCACAGCTTATCGTACAAAGCCTGCATACTCAACGATTTTTCTGCTAACATTTTTAACTTTCCTTTCATAATCTATGCAAGCAGTAATGTTGTCCCTGCTACTTCTATGCATCTGACTTCATACGTGCTTGAAATCTGATAAAGATGAAGGCTGCAGGCACCGGCAGGGTGGAGCAGGCACCTTGACTTTGCTCAGCTTCTGAGCTGGCTATGCCCACATTGGTCTCCTGGCACAGAGTGTCCTAAAGAGCTCTGTGAAGGAAAGAGACAACAACAAAGTCCGGAAGGTAGATCTGCAAGTTTCCTTGAAATGAACTTGCTGGTATAACAAACTCTGACTATGGTGGTGAAGGTTTGACATGGGAACGGTTGGTGGTGATTTACAGCAGGGGCTCACAGATGAGTGTCTGCAAGCAGCTTGGTGGAGAGGTGATGGAAGTGGACAAATATTTGAGCTGTTAATGAGAACTTTTCTGCAGTTTTTCCTACCTCCCTGTCTGACAGGAAACTTCCACCCTCTTTTACAGTGCTTCTCCTTGCCAATGTACACAAGTTCTGGTCCTTTGGGCCCGATTTATGTGTTATATGGTAGTTAAAGGGTAAGCATTAACCCTCTTTCCACCACAGTAGTAGTATTTAAAACATTCATATGAGTCATAATGGAGCTGTTAAACTCCAGATTGCCCCAAATTAGAAGTGAGTGACTTCTGCTTACAGAGGCTTTTGTTTAAAAAAAAAAAAATTAAAAAAAGATAATTATTAAAAAAAATTTTTACGTATCTCTTTACCCTTGCCTTTGTGGTGCTTATATCCTCAGCAAACATGGATGCCATTTCATCTCTTAAAGTCATAGAATTTAAATATACAACATAGTAGGAATCAGGCTTGAAAATTTCCCTGGCAAACTATCCCTGAGCTTTCTGAATGCTTCCATGCCTTATCAGGGTGCAAATCTTCTGGCTAGCAGGACGAAATAGTTTGGGATGTACCAAGGGATTTACTGAGAGATTTTACTTTTCAGGCCTCCATCAGAACAGCTTCCATGGAAAGTTATTGTAAAGCAGTTCAGATCAGTTAGAGATGCAGATTTGCTTCTCTCTTGCATTGCTGTCTTGAATGATCATGCAGAATTCACTTGCCTCTTATACTGGCGAGAAAGCAGGCACATGGAACTTCCTTTGCCTTGAGATACCTCTGGGACACAGGTATGCAGGGATTAATGTTACATATTTTATTGCAATTATGAGGATCACTGATGCACTGAAGGCAACTAGAAAAGAGCATCCAGCCTTTTCTGAAGAACATGTAGAGAGTTGTGACTGAGTGGCAGAAGGACATGCAAAACAGTTTACTGTTAGCACAGCAGGTTCTGTTAGGAAACATGAAGCTATGTGTCCCATGCAATGGGGAGTCCTCATGTTTAACAAGGAGACATAGTTGTCTGTGATAGCTGTAGTTGCCAAATGTTTGCAGAACCTGTGTTTCCCATGTATGCAGTGAGAAACTATTTTTTTCTCTTCCAGAAGCACAAAACATGCTGTAGTAAACTGTAGAATGATGCTTTTCCTTCAGGGCACTGTGCTAAGTCTTTAGGCTTATTATTTGTTTAGGTTTAGGCCTAAAAGTAACAGTGTATTTTTTTCGCATCTTGTACTTAGAGGTCCATAAGGCACAGTATGCAAGGAACTGTAGTTACTTAGGCCTTTAGCTGACCATTGTTTATAGGAAATCTAACCATTACATAGGCCAAACAAGGAGATGGCCTGTGCAGAATGAAGCTGTTAGTGGATGCGGCTATGTTATAGGGGCCAAGGCTGAAGCTCCAGTCTGCAGTGCAGGGAGAGTGAGTGAAAAAACAGGCAAATGGTATAGAATCAACTGATCTAGACCTCATGCCAATAAAAAAATGCTCCTGCAGAAGGTCTGTGATCCTCGTCAATAACCAGCTAACAGCAGTAAGAATGGATTAACTTTCTTAGCAGCAGTAAATAAGCAAGTAAAGTTTAATTCAGACTGGTTTATTAAATAAATATACAAAACACTTAGCAAAGCACATCATTGCTCTCCTCCTTCCCGGGAACATCACCCCCTCTACCTTCCCCAGAGATCCATCGAGTGACTTGATTTGTATAGAGTAGAGGGGAAAATAGAAGTTACTAATCGCGTCTGTCTGCAGAGCCGTTTGCAAGCAACTCAGCCAAGTTTGCACTGCAGTGTGGTCAGGTGTGTAGTAAGCAAACAGAGATATTTTATCAAGGAGAATTTTTCCCAAAGTGTTTTTGCCTGGAGGAGAGAGAATTGTTTCCCCAGTTTCTCCTATTATGGTAGTGGTGTTGGGTGCTGAAATACACTGTGTCCAAGGAAAGGTGTAGACACTGGTTTTTGACTCAGATGCCTTTGAAGGATGAGGGTGTAGCAAGTTAGGGAAAACACTTGACTTGATTTTTGTTGTTGTTAATATTGCATGCATGAAAGCACTTACCGTCATTGATCCCGCTCTGCATACTTCTGTTTCATCATTTCCCAATATCTATGCTTCTGCTCCTATCCTTCTCAGCACCCATGTTCCCTTTTTGTTTTGTTAACTCAAATGAAAGGCAAGGAGCTTGGTTTGCACTGTGCAACTGTGGAAAACAGCATGCTTCCCTGCATCCACTCTCTCTGTTTCGTCTCCTTGCACAGACTTGCAGTGATACTTGACCTTTTCACTTAACTCTTGCTGTATGGCAAGCACAAAAGCCAGCTGATCTGTGGCAGTGTTCGTAGAGAGCACTGCCTACTCACAAACTCAGTTTTTTAAGAGTCCCTGTTGTGGTAGCAACAGCTGGTGCGTCCTGCTGCTCTATCCTCTCTTTTAACCACTCCTAAGCTGATGTGACAACAGTTGAAGAAACGGTTCCACCCGTCTGGCCACCTGCCATACAATAGAATCATAGAGAATGCATTGGTTTGGAAGGGAAAATTAAAGGTCATCTTGCCCAACCTCCCTGCACTAAACAGGAACATCCCCAACTCGATCAAGTTTTTTAGAGTCCCTTCAGGCGTGACCTTGAACGTCTTCAGTGATAGGGCCTCAACCACCATCCTGGACAACCAGTTCCAGTGTTCCACCACACTCAGGTTAAAGAACTTCTTCCTAATGTCCAATTTAAATCTACCCTGCTCTAGTTTAAAACCATCGCCTCTTGTCCTAGTGCTATGTGCCTTTGTAAACAGCTGTCTTGTAGGCTGCCTTCAGGTACTGGAAGGTTACTATAAGGTCCTCCCAGAGCCTTCTCTTCTCCAGGCTGAGCAACCCCAACTTTCTCACCCTGTCTTTGTAAGAGAGGTGCTCTAACCCTCTGATCATTTTTGTGGTCCTCCTCTAGACCCTCTCCATCAGGTCCATGTCCTTGTGTTGAGGACCCTAGAGCTGGATTCAGTACTTCAAATGATGTCTCACCAGAGCAGAATAAAGTGGCAGAATTAGCTCTCTTGATCTGTTGGCCACATTTCTTTTGATGCAGCCCAGGATATGATTTGCCTCTGGGCTGCAAGTGCACACTATCGGCTCATGTCCAGCTTTTTATCCACCAGTGCACCCAAGTCCTTTTCTGCAGAGCTGCTTTCTATTGCATCATCCCCCAGCCTGTACTGATGATGGGGATTGTCCCAACCTGGGTGCTGAACCTTGTACTTGGCCATGTTGAGCCTCATGAGGTTCACATATGGCCACCTCTCCAGCTTTTTCAGGTCTCTCTGGATGACATCCTGTCCCTCTGCCATATTGACTGCACCATTCAGCTTGGTATCATCTGCAGACTTACTGAGGATGCACTTGATTCTGCTGGCTGACCTCCGAAGGATACCACACATCACCCATCTCCGTGTGGACATTGAGCCATTGTACTCAGCCATGGTATGTACTGAGTACATAGTATGGTGCATGACCATCCAGCCAATTTCTTATCCACCAAGTAGTCCACCCATCCATACTCCTCCAGCTTAGGAGGATGGTGTGAGAGACTGTGTCAGAGACCTTGCCCAAGTCCTGGCAGATGACCTCCATTGCTCTTGCCTTGTCTGCTGAGATAGTCACTCCGTTTTAGAAAACCACTAGGTTGGTCAAGCCCTTAGTAAAGCCTTGCTGACTGTCTCAAATCACCTCTCTGTCCTTCATGTGCCTTATCAGAGCTTCTAGGAGGATCTGTTCCATAATATTCCCAGGCACAGAAGTGAGACTTACAGGTCAGTAGTCCCCAGAGTCTTCTTTTCTACTCCTTTACAAAGTGGGAGCAATGTTTTCCTTCAAGTCACTGGGAACTTCACCAGACTGCCAGGACTTCTGAAATATCATGAAGAATGGCTTCGTAACTGTATCAGCCAATTGCCTCAGGACTCTGGGATGCTTCTAATCAGGTCCCATAGGCTTGTGCATGTTCAGGTTCCATAGGTGATCATGAACCTTGTCTTCATAGTGGTGGGACCTCTACCCCATGGTCCTTTAACTTGTGAAGTGTGAGGATAGAGGTGAAGAACCTCATCCTTCTCATATGCTATTGTTGGCTTGCCATTCTTGCTTATCACAGGAGTGTGTTTCCTTTAACTTTCCTTTTCTGATTGACATACCTGTAGAAGCCATTATTTTCGTTCACAGAACCCCTTGCCCAGTTCAGCTCCAGATGTGCTCTGGCCTTCCAGACCTCATACTTACACACCTGGACAACATCAGTATACTCTTTCCAAGGTACCTGTACCTGCTGTGAAGTGTCTTTTGCTTTTTTAGTTTGAGCAGCAGCTCTCGACTCAGCCATGCTGGTCTCTTCAGTTTCTTGACCAATTTCTTACACCTGAGTATCAAGAGCTCTTGTGCTCTATGGAAAGTGACACGAAGATGACATAAAAATAATTTGTGACATTAGTGGCCAGTTGTAGAGAGTCCCAGACCTCTTTGATGGGTAATGGTAAAGTAGAAAAGAAGTAGTGTACATTTAATAGAGCTACGTGTTAAGGAAAATCATGAATTCTGTTTTTCTGTAGCTCAGCATAGTTTGTAGTTGAGCTTGGACGTTTGTTTACTTAAAATGAACAGATGCTTCAGGAAGGACTGGCAGAGAGCAGAGTGGTGGACAGTGGTTGATAACATACCTTGCATTCCACAGGAAAGCTGTGATTCATTGGCCGTTGCAGGCAGACAGGTCACAAGCTTCTTGGGAAGCCCTGCCTACTGAACCTATTCTTTCAGCTCTGTCTGGAATGCCTTTCTCTCTCCATGGGGTCAGCCAGCTCTCAGTAGAGATCACTCCAGCCCCCTGGACAAAGCCAAACATTCAAAGCAGTATTTTCATGCTTCTGCCTGTGGAGAGACTTCTGGTGCATCTTGGATCCATCAGACTCTGAGCTTCCTGTGATGGACCAGGGTGGTTCATGAGAGCTTCACCCTGCAGGCAGCATCCAGGATGTTTGTGGGCTCTCTGGATCCGCCTGGCAGCGTCTCCTTTAACCACTGAAGCACTTTTGTTTAGTGGAGCACAAGCTATACCAGAAAAGACACAGTGAGGAAAGGGAGTCAAGTCCTTGTAGTGTCAAACAAAGTGGTTGCTGAACTATTAATAAATCAGTGCTGTTTGAATACAGACAAACTGGGAACACTCCTGCAGTGCATAGGAAGGTTTGGAAGAAGACCACAGATTTTGGTGAAGCCAGTGACACATTTCCCCATTTTGGACTGGTTAAAATAAACTCTTAATTGGGTACTTTTCTGTTATACATGGTCTCTGTCAAAAGTAGCATGTCTGAACCTTTACTGTTTTTTTATAGTTGACTTTGTCCTGTGGGAATTTCTGCTAGGTGAGAAGGAGAAAGGGGTAGATGTTAAAATATAAAAGCATACAGCTCTTCAACTGTGAGTTAACGAAAATTTACAGTGAATAACACAGGTGTTACTTTAAAGGAACAGCTTTTTTGAAACTGCTTCATTCCCAAAAGGTTGTTTCTAACAGCCATGGATGAGTCACTTGGAATGTAGAAACAGGCTTCTGGAGGGGCTGATGCTGCTTCTTCAGTGCCAGCAGGGGCAGTTTTCATGTTTTCTAATTTGTACTGTTACAGGAATGCAAGAGGCTAACTGTGTGGGCTGCAAATGAGACTATGCCACGTAGAGCAAGAGGAACATTAAAGTTGGTAATTTATTCCTGTTTGGGTAAACCTTGTCCTCTGGGATAAATTGATAGTCCTTTGCAGTTCTTTATATCTTTCCACCAGCTGTGGAGGGACCTGAGAGGCTTAGTTTGGCAAACGTTGGGCAAGGTTTGTCTTGCATGAATGGTACAGTGACCAGGATACAGAACAGATTTTCTGCTAGTTTTCTTCAAGGCCAATTCCAGAAGAACTCTGGGTAATTTAATCACATTGAGTTCTGCTCTGTAGCATTAAGTAGTTCTAGATGTTGTGGGGCAGCCTCAGGCAGTCCAATGGAAATGCCCCTGCCCATGACAGGGGGTTTGAACTAGGTGACCTTTAAAAGGTCCCTTTCAAGCCAGACCAGTCCACCATCCTATGAAATAATGCATGATGCTATGATTATATGGTTTCTCAGTAGGAGTGGTGCTTTAAACTTGCTTTAAATTCTGAAAGAATTAATGTGTACCTTGTAGAGGATGCTAGTCCCAATAAGTTAATTTGCATGCTCACAGGAAGCTCTTCAGAGCAGAAGTTCTGACCATCTCATCTCATAATGTACAGACTTAGCTGGTTAATAGCTGACCATTCTGTTCCTGCTCTAATAGACATCATTGACAGCTTCTGTTTTTCTCTTGAGGACTCATGGGCTCACAGGGAGGTGGACACAACTTCTCACCACTCCTCTGTGTATATGTCATCTGCTTCCTGCCAAGGAAGAAATTGTGGGCTGGCGAGAGGCATNCTTCCACTAGACCAGGCTGCTTAAGGTCCTGACCAACCTCATCTTGAGTACTTTGACAGAGGCAGCATCTACAGTTTCTCTGGGCAACCCATTCCAGCATCTCATACCCCTCACAGTAAAAAAAAATTCTTCCTTTGTATCTAATCTAAATCTACCCTCTTCAGTTTAAAGCTGTCACTGCACTGCCTGTCCCTCCCCATCTTTCTTATAAACCACCTCTAAGTACTGAAAAGCCACAGCAGGGTCTCCTGANCTTTAAAAGGTCCCTTTCAAGCCAGACCAGTCCACCATCCTATGAAATAATGCATGATGCTATGATTATATGGTTTCTCAGTAGGAGTGGTGCTTTAAACTTGCTTTAAATTCTGAAAGAATTAATGTGTACCTTGTAGAGGATGCTAGTCCCAATAAGTTAATTTGCATGCTCACAGGAAGCTCTTCAGAGCAGAAGTTCTGACCATCTCATCTCATAATGTACAGACTTAGCTGGTTAATAGCTGACCATTCTGTTCCTGCTCTAATAGACATCATTGACAGCTTCTGTTTTTCTCTTGAGGACTCATGGGCTCACAGGGAGGTGGACACAACTTCTCACCACTCCTCTGTGTATATGTCATCTGCTTCCTGCCAAGGAAGAAATTGTGGGCTGGCGAGAGGCATCCTATGCTACCCCAAATACACAGTTCACCAATGGAAGTGTGATGGTTTATTTGTCTGCATGGTACTGAGAAGATGCAGCAGTTTAAAAGGTTTGCCTTTGTGGTGATTTGGCAAATAGTGAGAACTTCAGTAGGCACACTAATTAAAATGTAGCTTACACTGTGTGGCGTTGCTTCTGCAGTATCTTAGTTGGTCAGTGTTATGGAACTATAAGTTACATATTAAATAATACAGGAGGGTTACAGCCTTCATGTTCAATGACCTTGCTACCTGTGTGACAGTGGGCAGTGGCCTTAGCCAATGTGTTTATATCAGAATATAAGAAAAATATAACCCAAAACCTGGGTGAAACGCAGAAGAGCTTTTAGGCAGACAGATCATCATTCCCTCTTAGATTCTGGATTGGATGCCAGTGTTGCCACAGCTGCACTTTATAAAGTTTTATAGAAGAGATTATAANAGCCTGTCTTTGTAGGAGAGGTTCTGTAGCCCCCGACCATCTAAGTGGTTTCTTTTGAGTTTGAGAGAAATGCACTGAATTGAGGCAATGACATATGTTTTTCAGGATTGCCAGTGAAATGCAAAAGCAGCTCCTTGATCGCATGGCTCACAGAGTTCTCTGTATGAGTGGGAAGGAGAGAGGAAGTAAGGTACTGCGGGTCCTGTTTTCTTCCACTAGAGAGGGGCCAGGTCAGGTGGACACGCCATACACCACAGGCTTTGCTCATGACAGATCTGGACTAGCCATGCCCCAGAGGCAGGGTTGGGGAAGTCCACAGAGTAAGTGGCCTGGTAGCGCGTAGAAATGCAGTGAGTCAGCAGAGATAGAATTAGAATAGTTTTAATACTTTTCCCTCCCAAAATTAATTCTAAAAGCAGGCTTGGGTTTACCTTTAACTAGCCTTTCCTTTGGTTTCACCTTCCTAGCATTTAGCATCTTGAGTAATTAGTCTCTGAGTAGAAATTCAACATGGCTGTGTTACAGTAATCTGTATTGTACAAGACCAGCTAAGTAGCCACCGGTTCAGTTTGATTCTTCGGCCCTTGGAGATGCGCTTTACTTTTATCTCTGTGACAGCATTCCAGTATGAGCTTTGTGATTTACCTAAGCAGGTTGTCAGTCAAGTGCAAATGCTGCTTTTCATGTTCAAGGTCTGCCCACTGTAGGAGTTTGCAAGCTTTTGGGTGCTCTGCAGCTTCACTGACTGTTCATTTATGTTTACAAATTAGTAGTTTAGTATTTTTTACAGTCATTTCAAGCAGGAACAACAGTTTTTTCTGAGGAAGGTAAACTTCTGCACATGTGACTGATCACTGCTGGAAGACAGCAGGTCTTTACAGATGTTCCCCTGTGATCAGGACATACTTCACTTCCCTAGACCTTTACTGAGTTTACCTAAATGCATATGTGAACATCTGCAGGCAAATATGTGTTATTTCCTCTGTTCTTATTTTGATGTTCTCCATTTGTTGCTAGTCATTAGAAGCCAAGGTCTAATCCTAGTTTATGTCCTTATGTGCATTTTCTAGCACAGTTTTGCTTTTAGCTTGACCTTTCATCCCAGTATTTCCTTTAGCTGGCCAAGCTCAGTTCATGACTTTGGATGCTTTCAGAACATGGAAGAAATCTTGTCTCCTGGTTTTATGTGGTTTATAAGGTGTTGCGAGTTTTGTGTGAGACACGAGAGAGCTGCAGAGTTCTACAGCCTACTGAAAAATGAGATGTGCACACTGGATTGAAGCATGGAGGAAGGAATGGAGCTCCACTGCCTGCTTAAAGAGTGCTGTCTGTTTTCTGCTCTTTCTACAAGCCCAGCATCACTGCCTTAGGCAGACAGACAGCTAAACCTCGCTGAAGAGCACCCTGGAGGTAATGCCTGAGGGTTTCAATTTGAGGCTAAGCCTTTGCCCAGTCCTCTCAGAAGCATTTGTTCTGCTAAGCCTAGCACAGCTTTCAGTAAACAGAAGGACTTGACCTACAGCTGGATTTATTCAGGAGGGTACAAAAGTCTTCCACCATCTTGCTCCATCTTCATTATCATTGCACGGCTTGTGCAGCTGCAGAAAGCAAATGATCTTAAGTATTTGAAGGTGTAGGGCTTAGAGCTGACTAGAATGGCTTCTTGCAAGGAGGAAAAAAAAAAATGTCAGTGAAATACCACAGTGGAAAACCCAACCCTTTTCTAGGTGAAATACAAATATACAAATATTAACACAGTGGATTTAACTAGCAATCCCTTTCTGGTCCAGCCCTAGATAAAAGCAGATTCAGGGAACAAGAGCGATAGTCACAAACCCCATTTTTATCAGTAAAAACTTCACATCAGAAGTCTTGGTAGCTGTTAGTTGCCTGATGGTGTGGTTCCAGGGAACTTAGCTTTACGTCTTTACTCATGTGTTGGCAAAGATAACTCTGGAAACTTTCAATAGCCAGCTGATTGCCTAATTCCTTCTTGAGTCCTGGTGACCTCATGATCTTTAGGTACCTTATGACAGGCTGTAATTATGTGTTGTGTAAGAGCATGTGTTCTGTTACACAACAGGAATATATTTCTCTTGTATTTGTTGCATGTGTGTTTTCTTTGGACATCCCTCGCTTTACAGATGCAAAGAATAAATAGAAACACTCATTTAGCTTCTCTGGATCATTCACTGCTTTGTACCCCAGCCAGTAAGTGCTCTGACCAGGTTAGATGCTTTGTATGAGTGTATATAGACCAGCTGCGTTGATTTAAAAAATGAAACCAGTCTCCATTAATTTCTGTTTGCAAAAACATAAAGTGCCATTTTGCAAAAGACAAAGTGGCAATATAAATTCTTTGGGCAAAAGATGGAACATTGGTCCTGCATATAGTCTGGTAGCACCTAAGGAAAAAATACTTGTGAACAGGATAACCAGAGTTAGCATCTGGTCAGTGCGACTTGAGGTAGGTGGTTCAGGTGGCTTTAGGGGCTTGTTCCCATCTGCCATGTGTCATTAGTTCCATCCTCCTACAGGGAGGACCGTGTGTATAGTACAACGCTGTATAAGAGTGGGCCTTTGAGTGCTGCACCTGGTAAGAAACAGGAATTTTGCACTTGAAACAAAACCTGACGAGATTTGTGGTGGCCCTTCTATCCCTGGTGTCTCACTGTTCCTAAAGAAATCTTAGTCTTTCGCAGAGGCTAACTTAATTCTGATTAGAAGCAAATGATTTGTGTCCAAAGAGCAAAGCCATCGCCCTCGCTCTGATACACCAAGCCTAGCTGTGGAGTATGTGTCAGTGGTAAAAATGACAGAGTATGGATTTAATGTGCTAAGGATGGAGCAGGAGGGTCAGAGGGGTGTTTATAGTGGTGAGCTACACTGGAGAAAGGTATTAGAGTGCTTATGTCATTGAGGTTACACACAGCCTCTTTCTGCCTGGACCACCGTGGCAATGGTTATGTAATGTGTGTTGTGGAAAAAACCCCCCACAAACAATAGACAAAAAAGAACCACAGAACCAAACCTCAAGAAATAAACAGATGGGGCTGCGGATGTAATTGCTGGCTGCTGATACTCTCATCTGACCAGATACTGGCCAGGATCACAGGAAGATCCTCCATAAACAAGACATTTGGAGGAGGAGCTGAGATTTCTCACCAGTGCTTCTTAACTCCTTCCTCCACAGTGAATTTGAACCATGTCACTACAGTGTTCTGGATTTCCATGATCTCTTTATAGAGCACAATAATGTCTTGTGGTTGGCAGTGTCAAAGACGACAGGGATGTTCAGGGAACTGAATGCGGTTCCTTTACTTATCAGCTGCAAAGAGGGAGTCCTGAAGGCAGTCGAGGTGATTTCTAATATTTCTTGGTCTAACTCTGGACCACACCAGGTTCCAGTGATCTAACTGACAGTTTAAGGCAGGGAAGTGTGGTGCTATGGCCTCTTTGTTGGTTGGCACGGAGACGGAATGTTTGTCACTGCGTGGAACCTGACAAGGCTACCACAGATAGAGGAGTTACCTGGAGTAGTGGAGAATATTTTTTTCCCACTTTCTTTTTANTTTTTTTTTTTTTTTTTTTTTTTTTTTTTTTTTTGAAAGGGGTAGAGAGGGTGAGATCTGCTCCCTGGATGAGATGATCCCTGTTTAGCCAGGAGTTGTGGGGATTGTCACTGGTAGCCACGGAGACCCCTGGGCACAAGCACAGGTTGAGTATTGCAGAGAGATCACACCACACAGGCCTTCTCCTTCCAAAGAATAGGTTAGCTGTGTTCCCCTCTGCAAGGCTTCTGTCACATGGCTGGAAACTTGGCTTTGGTTAGGAGCAGTTTTTCAGAGTGACTTTTCTCCAAGAACATAGGTAAGGAGGACACCTGGATCAGACATTCAGCTGGCGTTACTTTGGAGAAGAAGTGAAGGAGAACATCTGCTAGCTAAAGAGAAAAGTGAGATTTTTGGCTTTGTGAGGAGATAAATACGTTTTTTCTCTTTGTTTGTTAGCGTACCTGGAGACTGTAAAACCTGAAATTGCTGCTGAGCTCTGGCTTCTGGAAAGTAGATTATGTGTTGGCTTACCCTGCTTCCTTCACCACTGTTCTACAAGGAGGTAGCATTTCCTTATCTTTTTTTGTGGCTCCACAGAGAAGAATTATCAAGGAGAATGATGCCTAGAGAAAGGGAAGGTCAAGGAGAACAGAATAATGAAGTAGCTCTGCATTGATAAGATGCATTTTAACTGAAGCTACAGCTTGCAAGACCTGACATTGGTGGGAATGCTGAAGATGCCCAAGTTAGTCTTGCCGTAAGTGTTGCATGTACATGTTAATACTTGATTTTACATGCGTACAGGGGATCTGCAGATATCTTAGTTTTAATTCAGGGGTAGCAACAATGCTGCTAATGCTCATCTGGTAAGGCAAAGGCATATGGAAACAGGATCACTGTATTTAGCTTTTGCTGTGGTAACACCTCAGTTGTTAAGTTGCTCTATGGGGATGCTGTTGAATAGCCTGCTACATAGAAACAGGCTATGTGTCTTCTTCCAGTCATATCTGAGGTTGCGTCACGTGGCAGAGAGTAAGATAGACATGCTGTTGCTCACTACTGCCCCTCCTGCCTTCAGAAGTTTACATCATATAATTGCAATGGATTAGTGTGTTGTCTGTCTGATTCCTCAGAGCAGGTTAGCAGTATTTTCCAGAATGAATATGGTCACAGAGGACTTTGAGTTTGTCAGAGCATGTTGATAGAGGACAGGAAGGAAATTAATTTCCCCTTGGACATCTTCATGAGCCAACTCCAGTGTTAGAAACAATAAGCCTACTGTAACTGATTTCTAAGTCTTTCAGTTTAATGTTTTATTTACTTTTTAAAAATATGAACCTCTACCATTAAGCACCCACTCTTTGATTCCCTTGATTCTCCCACTGAATCTGCTGGGGTTACTCAGGAAAATGAAAAATCCTTCCTACTTACTTAGAGAACAGTCATGTTCCTGTCAGTGCAGGAGTTGTTGTGCTTCATTGTTGTGCTTCAGTTGTTGACTCATGAGAAATTAAAAAAGGTTTGAAAAGTAAACAGTGGGGCTCTTGTTCCTGCACTCATATTTATCTGGAAATCATCTGAACTCCAGGGCGGTTTATTGCCTGTAGTCAGCTCATTCAAGGGAATGAAATCTTCGCCTATTGTGGTAAAACCTGTCTCTGAATTTGAAATATCACCGTGTCTCTGTTTTCTTGCAGAATGAAGAGAAGCAAGTGTCTCTACAATCGTCCCTCACGAAGGAAGATCCTGATCCTTTGTGTTGCTGGGTGGCTGATTGCATTGCTGAAGCTCCTCCATGTTGAAAGACACTTCTTTCCCTCTAAGGATATTTATTTGGTTGAGCACTTCCTGAGCACTTCGTCTTACATTAGGAACAGCTATTTCTACCTTAGAAATGAGTTCCAGTACGAAATTAATTGTTCCTCTATATATGAACAAGATCCCCATGAAATTGGCAAGAGTTTAGAGATAAGAAGGAAAGAGATAGTTGATTTAGCTGATGAAGATGTTGTAGCAATGACAAGTGCTTGTGACGTGTATCGCTCACTTAGGAAATACCACCTAAAACCTGTTTCTCCAGAGGAGGAAAGTTTTCCGGTCGCCTATTCTTTGGTTGTTCACAAAGATGCAATAATGGTAGAAAGGCTCATACATTCTCTGTACAGTCATCAAAATATTTATTGCATCCATTATGACCAAAAAGCAGCAAAAAGTTTCAAGTCTGCTATGAACAATCTAGCTAAATGTTTCCCCAATATTTTCATTGCATCAAAACTGGAGACGGTGGAGTACGCACATATTTCACGGCTGCAAGCAGATTTCAATTGTTTGTCTGATTTGATGGACTCTTCTGTTCCTTGGAAGTATGTTATCAATTTGTGTGGCCAGGATTTCCCTTTGAGGTCAAATTTTGAGCTGGTTGCTGAACTGAGGAAACTTCGTGGAGGAAACATGCTGGAAACTATAAAGCCAAGCAGCAGCAAAAGGGAACGATTTACTTATCACCATGAACTTATGAAAGTGCCTTACGAGTACACGCAGATGCCTGTAAAAACCAACATTTCTAAGAACCCACCACCTCATAATATTGAGGTATTTGTAGGCAGTGCCTATTTTGTTTTAAGCCGAGCATTTGTTCAATACGCCCTTGAAAGTGCTCTTGCAAAAGATTTTTTTGAGTGGTCAAGGGACACATACTCTCCAGACGAACATTTCTGGGCCACTCTTGTACGTGTTCCTGGGGTCCCTGGGGAAGTCCCAAGGTCAGCCCAGGACATAACAGACCTACAAAGCAAAACTCGTCTGGTGAAGTGGAATTATCTTGAAGATCATTTGTATCCTCCTTGCACTGGCACACACCTTCGCAGTGTCTGCATCTATGGGGCTGCAGAATTAAGGTGGCTTCTCAGTTACGGGCACTGGTTTGCCAACAAGTTTGACTCCAAAGTAGATCCTGTCCTGGTAAAATGCTTGGCAGAAAAACTTGCAGAACAACAGAAAGAGTGGGTGAATTTGTCCTCTGATGGATACTTCCTGCACATAAATTCTATGAACAACTCACTCTAGCAGCGTTATGTATGGTTATGCCACAGCGCCTGACGTGTCTCTGCCCTGACTTGCTGCAGGATGTTAGTGAGTGACATTCTGAATGACATTCAGGGTCCTGGAGAGACAGATTCCTGGCCATTTATTTATTAAAATTTATGTCTCTCTGGTTAACTCTTTTGTAACTTGTCATGGTAATGCTGTAATTGTTATCAGGGTGATATTTGCTTTTGAAGGCTCTGGCACTGTTTGTCTCAATGGAGTATTTCAGAAATGTGTTCTATATCAGGTGTGTTTGTGTCTTTCCTAAGAAACTCCAACATGTCTGTCTACCTTGTCCCCCTTTGCTTCACTTTCGTTTTTCTTGAAGATATAAAACAAACATTTCTGTATCTGCTACCTCAAGGAGACTGAAGTGCCCAACTCATGGACGGAACCAAGGGATCAGCATAACACCAAATGAGCCATGTGGCTTGACTCAATGTCCCAAACTTCCTGACTTTGGGAGCCTACAAAGACCTTTGCAATGTGAATATGACTGGGTGATGTAAGAGAAAGAAGATTCTTCGACACCATACTGCCTGTACCATTGTTCTCTTCTCCCAGCTCATCAGTGCATTGCTTTTCCTTCTGTGAAGCCTGTGCTCAGGTGCTATGCTATCGGTATGAAATCATAGAATCATAG